>APFE030592680.1:136750-187833 GCA_000404065.3 Pinus taeda | reverse complement strand
TTTTGTATGTGACCACCCTCATTGTTCAAAGACATTCTATCAATTTTCTTCAGATCCACCTACACCACATGGTGATTCTTCAAAAAGAATAAATATGATAAAGTTCACTCCTTCATCCGACTCCTCTGATGAAAGTTACAAAAGAGTTACATTTTTTAACCCCCAAGAAGAACTCCTTGTACAATATGTTTCCAGTTATTCTACCAGAGGTCTTGGTTATGAAAAAGATTTGCCCATTCCTCCATATAGAAGAAATCCCATTGATAAAATCCCAAAGCATGTCGAAATCCCATCTGACTCAAAAATTATAGCTCTTCTAAAAATCTTCAAAGGCATTGGCCCTTATGATCCTGAAGATTCTTGGAAAAAGAAAATGTTCAATTGGGATATGTTCACACATGAGAAAGAACATTTGGATCTTCAAGAAGTTAGACTCCTTGAGAAAAATGACAGACCTCCTTTTAATAAGCAGAATGTAGAGAAGTGGAAGGAATGGATGAAGGCAAATAATCAATGGATATCATTCTATGAATGGTATTATCCTTCTGCCAATATAATAGAAGAATCTTGGACAAAACAATTCAGGAATCAAGCAAAGCAGAACAGAATTACAGATTCAGAAAAATTTGTAGAAGAGAAAATGCAAGAAAATCCTGTAGTAATTCCTCCTCCTTTAAAAGCTCCTGCTTTTGAACCAAAGATCCATAATATGCTAGCCAAAGCAAATGTTCCAAGATCTTTGATTGCAGTCAGGCAACAAGGAGAGGAATTAGTAAGACAAATTTGTTCCCAATTCCAGGTAAATATGATTAGATGTGGAACTCCTAATAAGCACAAATGGGAACTCCTTGATGGTTCAATTTTTGAAACTGATACAGAATTCCGTCCTTGGAAGAATGTTGTTATCAGGAGTCAGGATGGGAAAATGTACGAAGTTCTTCTGTCTCATCCTGATGAGCCATCCATAGCAACTAAAGATTCCATAGCTGCTACTAATTGGACAAATATGGCCATGTCTAGTCTTGAAAAACATCTGAAAACCAGATTTGACTCCTTAGAATCTGCATGCTCTGAGTTGAAGCTAATGGTTGGTAGAGTTTTGCAGAAACAGGATTACAACACTATCTGTCTGAATGACAGTGTAAAAACTCTGACAGAAAATGATCAAACCATTGCTCAGAGTTTGGATAGACTCACTCTGTCTACAAAAAATAAAATCCATGAAGCTGCAATTGCTCATGGAAAAGAAATCGTCAAGGTCTCCAATAGCCTTGACATAGTAAAGAAACAAGTCTGGGAAGTTTCCAGAGGAGTTAATTCTTTGAAAAAGAAACCAAATATTGAGGCATACAAATCAACTACTCTTTTTTTCTGAACCAAAATCTACACTTCCCTATTCTCTCACCTCCTCCGTTGAAAGCCTCATTAAAGCTCCCAGTTCAATAAATTTTACACCACCTACTTCTACACACCCATATTCATTATTTGCAAATCCCAATTTCTTTAGTCCGACCTCTACCTCAGCAAAATCCAAAGAAACTGATGAATTTCCTAAGAGCCATGGTCAAAGTTTCTTATTTGGGGATTTCTCTGATAAGGAAGAAGAAGGTGATGTAAATACAAGCCTGCATGAAATTGACTATGATCCAGAAATTGATGAATTAGAAGCTTGTATTAATAATTTTTCTGTTCAAGATAAAGAGCATTTTGGTATCTCACTTCCAGAAGAAAGCATTGAAACTCAAGTCAATGCTACCTCCTCCAGATCCCATTGGGATACTACATGGAATCCTGCTCCAGACCGCGGAGATTTAATGAAATCCGAATATCATAAAGATTGGTCTGCCAATTCCACGTATTCGTGGAATATAGATAACTGTACAGAAGCCGAAGTCATGTCTGTATTGCATTCCATGCTTGTCTGTTACAGAACATACCTTGCAAATGACATAGGCCCAATAAATGCTACAAGGAGAATTATTGGAGGATTTGAAGGTACGCTGGATTCCTGGTTGAAGGCTGAAACTATCAAAGAACCAAATCTTCTTCCCTATTGGGAATAGTCTGTGGTTTTAAATGAAGATGGTTCTACATACATGGATCCAGTCACTCATTTGCCTGTCAATAATATGACAGGAAAACTTATCTATAGCATTAGAGTGAATTTCATTGGTTTTCCTCAAACTACCAATGATATTACGACTGTTACTCTGCTTTCCATGATGTTGCGTAATATGCAACATTTTGGTGAGTATTTTAATGATTTTCTTCACAGATTGCATACTCTTTCACCAGCATTAATTCTTGAACCAAAATGGAAAGAGATTTTTGTTGCTTCTCTTCCTCGGTGGGTTTCAACAGCGATTGTGAATAAATTACCAGGAAAAATTGGAGCTTATAAGTTTGGGATTATCAGACAAGCTGTTAAAGCAATCATTGTTGAGTTGTGTTCACAAATGAAAATTACTAGAGCAGCTACAAATCCTAAAAAGCCACATGGATATCAGTAGCTCTGCAAACAATGGCATCTTGGAAAAGCTGGTAATTCTGGGGGGCATAGACAGAAGAAAAAACGTTTCAGTAAGAAGAATTCCTAGTTTTCCCAAGAAAAACCAAAGAAGAAGCATAGCAGAATAAAGCCCTATAAACATACGAAAATGTTTTCTAAAGAAAAGGAGATCATTTGTTTCAATTGCAACAAAAAGGGTCACACAACTGCAGACTGTCCAGAGAAAAAGAAAGGAAAATCAAAGAAAAAATTTCCATACGGAAATAAAAAAGGAAAAGTTAATTTCTTTGATTTACCCAGTAGATGTGATGAAATTTTATCTTGTGATCTAGAAACAAAAGATGAAATACATTTTGTTTGTTCTGACTCATCTTCTAATGAAGAATTATGCAGGGATCCACACTGCACAGAATGCAGAGATTGTGAATGTAGTAATCCTGAAATTTGTAATTGCAATGTAGTCAGGATGATGAAAACAGATGATGATGAAATAAGTAGAAATCTATTCATGTAGATGATGGTAGCCACAGATCCCCAGATCAAAGAAATGTATAAATCCTTATTGACAGATCATTTCAATAAGCCATCTTCCAGTTCAAAAAAATCTCCTAACAAAGGGTATGTACACCCTGCATCTTTATTCTCGGTAGAAGCTTTGACACAGCAATTCAGAAATGAGGATTTTGGAGAAGATTTGCCACAAACATTGTCTGCTATTCATCAAGCTATTAAAGAACTGAGAAAGAAAATAAAGGAGAATAGCATATTATGCATCGAAAATCATAAAGAATTGAGCATAAGGTTGATGAATGCTCAAGGAGCATCTTCTTCGCAAGAACAGGATGTTTCCATAAAAACAGAAAAATGAACATTTCATGCAAATCCAATAATGACACTGCCTCAGCAACATGATAGTTCAGGAGAAGAAGATGAAGAGAAAGATAGATCAAATTTTGGTTGCAATATCATGAACAGAGATGTAATGTATTGCATAAAGATGAAAGTCAAGCTTGGAAACTAGTATGAATACTGGAAAGTTCTAATGGACACAGGATCCAGATTGAACATTGTAAGCGACATTGTAGTAAGCATGAATCATTAGAGACCAACTGCCTTCCCTAGAGTTACTACAACAAGTGGAGACATCGTCACCAAACATGAAGCAGAAGTAGATGTATTCTTGACTGACAAAATTGGTGTTCATCTAGTCTGCCCAATAGTTTCAGGTATGGATTGTGCCAAGTACCTTGGAACCCCTTTTTTCGAAAATTTTGAGAAACATGGAACTAAGCTTGACAACAACAGTCAAAGGTATGGATATTTTGTCAGCTTAGAAGGTAAAGAAATTTTCTTTCCATTTATAAATTCCAATTCGCCTAATAGATTAAAAACGATTGAAAGGATGCAGAATATATTGGTAAAAATGGAAACAAAGAAAGAAATCCTAAAAGGAGAAGAAAATTTGGAAAATGGAAAATTCTCCATAGAAATAGCAGACCTCACTGGTAAATTTAAAGAATGTTTCTAAGATGATCCAAATGTCTTCTGGCATATCAAGAAGCAAGAAGTTGAACTTCCGCTCAAAAAAGATTTCAGTGGAAAGCTAAGAAGATCTAAAGCAGTGGCTATGAATGAAGAACAGATGAAGATGTGCAAGGCAGAAATCAAAGATCTCTTACAAAAAGGACTCATGAGAAAAAGTAAGAGCCCAATAGCATGCTTTGCATTTTATGTCAAGAAACATGGTGAGATTTCCAGGGGAAAGCCAAGCTTGGTAGTTAATTATAAACCCCTGAATGATATTTTGGATTACGATGCTTATCCATTGCCAAAACCATCCATCATACCTGCTCAAATTTCCAGATTAAAAATTTTCTCTAAATTTGATCTAAAGTCTGGATTTTGGCAAGTAGGAATCAAGGAAGAGGATAAGTGGAAAACTACATTCTCAGTGCCTGAAGGACACTATGAGTGGAAGATCATGCCATTCGGCCTGATTAATGCACCTTCAGTATTTCAAAGGATCATGGATGAGACCTTTGAAGGAATGAATGAGTTTCTAAAGAAATATATTGATGATTTGCTAACTCATTCTAATAATATTACTGATCATATTAAACATCTGAAGATTTTCCTACGCAGGGTCAAAGAAATGGGAATAGTATTATCAGAATCCAAAATGAAGCTGTTCAAACCCATGATTGACTTTTTTGGATAAAACATACAGTATGGTTCATATACTGTAATTCAAAGAAGTTTGCATTTTGTCGATCATTTTCCTGATGAGATAAAAGATAAGACTCAATTGCAGAGATTCTTAGGGAGTCTAAACTACATCTCAAAATTCCTAAAGCATTGTGCTCAGGAAAGAAGATTGCTCAATAAAAGACTTAAAAAGGATCCAATTCCATGGAATGAAGAATGTACACAGGCTGTCAGGACAATCAAAGAAAAAGTCAAAAATATTCAACCACTCTCCCCAATTAGAGAAGAATGGGAAAAGGTCATTATGACAGATGCAAGCCATGAAGGATGGGGAGCAGTTCTTTGCCAAAAAAATCCTGACAGAAAAAATGAAGTCGAAGTCTATCAATATGCATCTGGTTTGTAGGCTAAAAATCAATTGAATTGGTCCAGCCTTAAGAAAGAACTCTGGGCAGTTTGTATGGGAATAGCAAAATTTAGAGATTTTGTTATTTACACAAAATTCACAGTAAGAACAGACTGCCAGGCACTAAAGACCGCCATTCATAAATGTGATTTTGAGGATGCGGCTATGGTAAGGTGGATTATGCAGCTCAGTCAATACAATTTTGACGTTGAATTTGTTAAAGGAGACAAGAATAGTTTTGCAGATATGCTAAGTAGAGAATTATTGTCTGAACATTCAATCATGAGCCTAAAATGCAACTTCATAAGAAGAAATGAAGAAACTGTAGAAATTGAAACTTCTTCTGGTTGGGTATCCTACAGTCTGAATGAAACTCTGTTAGACCATGATGAAGATTGGCGACCTATCAAAGAAATCAGGTATAGAACAGGTATTGATTTCCTTTAGACAGACCCCCATCAGGATGAAGCAAATGATGAGGCTCTTGAAGCCTTAGATTATTTAAGACAAATTGGGAGTATAGCTTACATGATTGAAAGAGATCATGATGATGATAATAGGATCACCGGTTGCCATATAACTTTTAGAATATTTGATAATCATCTGCACAGAGAAAATTATGATCCTAACCGACAACAAGAAGCATTTTATGCTGCAATGAATCTTCAGAATTTTTCCACTAACTTGTTTTATTCTTTGCAGTTTTCTTTTCTGTTTGAAGACACACCAGTGGAAGACATGGAAGAAGATGACCCAGTCCCATATTGGTTTATGGATTGGTGGAAAAGATACAGACTATCCCCACTAATCATGAACCCATACTCATTAACCATGTTAAAGATACCAAATTTCAGTACCCCCAGCATGCTGAGGACCCATGTGCTGCGCAAAACAATAAAAGATCTGGTAGATTTGAATAGTACATATTTCCTGAATGGTGTCAGAAGATGTGGACGTGTGAGGTGGTTCGTAATGAATCACTACAAATGGCGAAAAATTCTACCTAGTACCAATTATGAAGAATTCCATCAACAGAGTGATCCAAAATTGAATCCATTCATGAACTTGAATTAGTTATATTTACCAGATCCACATGATGATACAACTTGGGAATCTGAAAAAGAAGTTTGGGTACAATATTACACAAACTACCAGATTGAAAGATGGAATTACCAGCATTTCACCTATGCTCAGATTGATTATTATACATTTGAGTGACATCTTTCCAACTGAATATGATGTTGGACGAGCTTTCGTGGACTCCCTCGCACTGGAAATCTCCATTGAGTAATATTTGTACAGATTTGTATTCTATATTTAAGTCTTATCGAGCTTCCGTTGATTCCCTCGTACTGGAAATCTCCACTGTGTAATCTTTGTACAGATTTGTATTCTATTGTTAAGTCTTATCGAGCTTTTGTGGATTCCCTCGTACTGGAAATCTCCAATGTGTATCCCAATGAGTGTCCTAGATTCGGTCCCCACATGCCTCTGGCTGTCTGTAAAAGGAGAAGGGATGAGATAACATGGGAAAGCCTTCCCATGCCCGAATATAGCTTTAGCTTTAGTCTTAGTCAGTACAACATCTTGGCTTTTGAGTCATCAACCTGTAATCATATTTCAGACAGATGTTTGTTCCCTCCAGAGGCTGTAAAAGGAAGAAGCCTGGGAGTAAGACTCATTCGGTCGAGCCTAGTCTAGAGTCTGAGTCAAGAGTTCTCCTGCTCTGCATCTGCAGATGATTAGTCTAATCTGCTTGCAACACGAGAAGCACTCAAGTCATTAGGAGATTTGAGAAGCCTGTGCATCAGTGCTTGACGCTGGTGTGAACCTAAAGTGACCGAATCTATTAGAGAGTCAGTTTGTCAATCTTTTCGACTTAGTCTGCTTGATGATATCAGATGGACTGCTGTGGCATTTAGTATATATAAGTTTGCAAAAGCATAACATATCTACAGGCTACCACGGGCTACAAACGCTATTCTCGGCCTCAACAAATTTGCGATCCACTCAAACAATATCTCACAGACAACATCCACTCAAACAAATACTTGGCTCTCATATCAGTACATGGGTTCTTACCATGCTAGGTGTACTGAAATTTGGTATTTTTAGCATGGTCAATGAATAGGGATTCATGACTAATTCCAATAGCCCATATATTTTTCGCCAATCCATAAACCAGTCTGGTACTAGGTCGTCTTCTTCCATGTCTTCGACAGGTGTGTCTTAAAACAGAAAAGAAAACTGCAGGGAATAAAATAAATTAATGGAAAAATTTTGTAAATTCATAGCAACATAAAATGCTTCTTGCTGTCGGTTAGGATCATAATTCCCTCTGTTCAGATGGTTATCAAATCTTCTGAAGGTTATATGGCAACTGGTGATTCTGTAATCATCATCATGATCTCTTTCAATCCTATAAGCTATACTCCCAATTTGTCTTAAATAATCTAAGGCTTCAAGAGCCTCATCATTTGCTTCATCCTAATGGGGGTCTGTCCAAAGGAAATCAATACCTGTTCTAGACCTGATTTCTCTGATAGGTCACCAATCTTCATCATGGTATAATAGAGTTTCATTCAGACTGTAGGATACCCAACCAAAAGAAGTTTCAATTTCTACAGTTTCTTCATTTCTTCTTATGAAGTTGCATTTTAGGCTCATGATTGAATGTTCAGACAAGAATTCTCTACCTAGCATATCTACAAAACTATTCTTGTCTCCTTTAACAAATTCAGCATCAAAATTGTATTGACTGAGCTACATAATCCACCTTACCATAGCAGCATCCTCAAAATCACATTTATGAATGGCGGTCTTTAGTGCCTAGCAGTCTGTTCTTACGGTGAATTTTGTGTAAATAACAAAATCTCTGAATTTTGCTATTCCCATACAAACTTCCCTGAGTTCTTTCTTCAAGCTGGACCAATTCAATTGATTTTTAGCCCACAAACCAGATGCATATTGACAGACTTCGACTTCATTTTTTCTGTCAGGATTTTTCTGGCAAAGAACTGCTCCCCATCCTTCATGGCTTGCATCTGTCATAATGACCTTTTCCCATTCTTCTCTAATTGGGAAGTGTGGCTGAATATTTTTGACTTTTTCTTTGATTGTCCTGACAGCCTGTGTACATTCTTCATTCCATGGAATTGGATCCTTTTGAAGTATTTTATTCAGCAATCTTCTTTCCTGAGCACAATGCTTTAGGAATTTTGAGATGTAGTTTAGACTCCCTAAGAATCTCTGCAATTGAGTCTTATCTTTTATCTCATCAGGAAAATGATCGACAAAATTCAAACTTCTTTGAATTACAGTATACGAACCATACTGTATGTTGTATCCCAAAAAGTCAGTCATGGGTCTGAACAGCTTCATTTTGGATTCTGATAATACTATTCCCATTTCTTTGACCCTACGTAGGAAAATCTTCAGATGTTTAATATGATCAGTAATATTATCAGAATGAATTAGTAAATCATCAATATATTTCTTTAGAAACTCATTCATTCCTTCAAAGGTTTCATCCATGATCCTTTGAAATGCTAAAGGTGCATTAATCAGGCCGAATGGCATCATATTCCACTCATAGTGTCCTTCAGGCACTGAGAATGCAGTTTTCCACTTATCCTCTTCCTTGATTCCTACTTGCCAAAATCCAGACTTTAGATCAAATTGAGAAAATTTTTGGTCTGGAAATTTGAGCAAGTATGATGGATGGTTTTGGCAATGGATAAGCATCGTAATTCAAAATATCATTTAGGGGAATTAACTACGAACCTTGGCTTTCCCCTGGCAATCTCAGCATGTTTATTGACATAAAATGCAAAGCATGCTATTGGGCTCTTACTTTTTCTGATGAGTCCTTTTTGTAAGAGATCTCTGATTTCTGCCTTGCACAACTTCATCTGTTCTTCATTCATAGCCACTGCCTCAGATCTTCTTAGCTTTCCACTGAAATCTTTTTTGAGCGAAAGTTCAACTTCCTACTTCTTGATATGCCAGAAGGCATTTGGATCATCTGAGCAACATTCTTTAAATTTAGCAGTGAGGTCTGCTATTTCTATGGCAAATTTTCCATTTTCCAAATTTTCTTCTGCTTTTAGGATTTCTTTCTTTGTTTCCATTTTTGCCAATAGATTTTGCATCCTTTCAATCCCTTTTAATCTATTAGGCGAATTGGAATTTATAAAGGGAAAGAAAATTTCTTTACCTTCTAAGCTGACAAAATATCCATACCTTTGACTGTTGCTGTTAAGCTTAGCTCCATGTTTCTCAAAATTTTGGAGAAAATGAGTTCCAAGGTACTTGGCGCAATCCATACCTGAAACTATTGGGCAGACTAGATGAACACCAATTTTGTCAGTCAAGAATACATCTACTTTTGCTTCATGTTTGGTGACGATGTCTCCACTTGCTGTAGTAAATCTAGGGCAGGCAGTTGGTCTCCGATGATTCATGCTTACTATAATGTCGCTTACAATGTTCAATCTAGATCCTGTGTCCATTATAACTTTCCAGTATTCATACTAGTTTCCAAGCTTGACTTTCATCTTTATGCAATACATTACATCTCTGTTCATGATATTGCAACCAAAATCTGATCTATCTTTCTCTTCATCTTCTTCTCCTGAACTATCATGCTGTTGAGGCTGTGTCATTATTGGATTTGCATGAAATGTCCAGTTCTCTGTTTTTCTGGAAACATCCTGTTCTCGCGAAGAAGATGCTCCTTGAGCATTCATCAACCTTATGCTCAATCCTTTATGATTTTCGATCCATAATATCCTATTCTCCTTTATTGTCTTTCTTAGTTCTTTAATAGCTTGATGAATAGCAGGCAATGTTTATGGCAAATCTTCTCCAAAATCCTCATTTCTGAATTGACGTGTGAAAGCTTCTACCGAGAATAAAGATGCAGGGGGGTACATACCCTTTGTTAGGAGATTTTTTTGAACTGGAAGATGGCTTACTGAAATGATCTGTCAATAAGGATTTATACATTTCTTTGATCTGGGGATCTGTGGCTGCCATCATCTGCATGAATAGATTTCTACTTACTTCATCATCATCTGTTTTCATCATCCTGACTGCATTGCAATTACAAATGTCGGGATCACTACATTCACAATCTCTGCATTCTGTGCAGTTTGGATCCCTGCATAATTCTTCATTAGAAGATGAGTCAGAACAAACAAAATTTATTTCATATCTGTTTCTGGATCAGAAGATAAAATCTCATCATAGCTACTGGGTAAATCAAAGAAATTAACTTTTCCTTTCTTATTTCTGTATGGTAATTTTTTCTTTGATTTTCCTTTCTTTTTCTCTGGACAGTCTGGAGCTGTGTGACCCTTTTTGTTGCAATTGAAACAAATGATCTCCTTTTCTTTAGAGAGCATTTTCATATGTTTATAGGGCTTTATTCTGCTATGCCTCTTCTTTGGTTTTTCTTCGGAAAACTGGGAATTCTTCTTACTGAATTGTTTTTTCTTCTGTCTATGCCCCCCAGAATTACCAACTTTTCCAAGATGCCATTGTTTGCAGAGCTGTTGATATCCATATGGCTTTTTAGGATTTGTAGCTGCTCTAGCAATTTTAATTTGTGAACGCAACTCAATAATGATTGCTTTAACAACTTGTCTGATAATTCAAAACTTATAATCTCCAATTTTTCCTGGTAATTTATTCACAATCTCTGTTGAAACCCACTGAGAAAGAGAAGCAACAAAAATCTCTTCCCATTTTCATTCAAGAATTAATTTTGGTGAAAGAGTATGCAATCTGTGAAGAAATTCATTAAAATACTCATCAAATGTTGCATATTATGCAACTTCATGGCAAGCAGAGTAACAGTCATAATATCATTGGTAATTTGAGGAAAACCAATGAAATTCACTGTAATGCTATAGATAAGTTTTTTTATCATATTGTTGACAGGCAAATGAGTGACTGGATCCATGTATGTAGAACCATCTTCATTTAAAACCACAAACTGTTCCCAATGGGGAAGAAGATTTGGTTCTTTGATAGTTTCAGCCTTTAACCAGGAATCCAGTGTACCTTCAAATCCTCCAATAATTCTCCTTGTAGCATTTATTGGGCCTATGTCATCTGGAAGGTATGTTATGTAACAGACAAGCATGGAATGCAATACAAACATGACTTCGGCTTCTGTACAGTTATCTATATTCCATGAATAGGTGGAATTGGTAGACCAATCTTTATGATATTCAGATTTCATTAAATCTCGGTGGTCTGGAGCAGGATTCCATGTAGTATCCCAACAGGATCTGGAGGAGGTAGCATTGACTTGAGTTTCAATGCTTTCTTCTAGAAGTGAGATACCAAACTGCTCTTTACCTTGAACAGAAAAATTATTAATACAAGCTTCTAATTGATCAATTTCTGGAACAGAGTCAATTTTATGCAGGCTTGTATTTACATCACCTTCTTCTTCCTTATCAGAGGAATCCCCAAATAAGAAACTATGACCATGGCTCTTAGGAAATTCTTCAGTTTCTTTGGATTTTGCTGAGGTAGAGGTCGGACTAAAGAAACTGGGATTTGCAAATAATGAATATGGGTGTGTAGAAGTACGTGGTGGAAAATTTATTGAATTGGGAGCTTTAATGAGGCTTTCAATGGAGGAGGTGAGAGAATAGGGAAGTGTAGATTTTGGTTCAGAAAAAAAGAGTAGTTGATTTGTATGCCTCAGTATTTGGTTTCTTTTTCATAGAATCAACTCCTCTGGAAACTTCCCAGACTTGTTTCTTTACTATGTCAAGGCTATTGGAGACCTTGACGATTTCTTTTCCATGAGCAATTGCAGCTTCATGGATTTTCTTTTCTGTAGACAGAGTGAGTCTATCCAAACTCTGAGCAATGGTTTGATCATTTTCTGTCAGAGTTTTTACACTTTCATTCAAACAGACAGTGTTGTAATCCTGTTTCTGCAAAACTCTACCAACCATTAGCTTCAACTCAGAGCATGCAGATTCTAAGGAATCAAATCTAGTTTTCAGATGTTTTTCAAGACTAGACAAGGCCAAATTTGTCCAATTAGTAGCAGCTAGGGAATCTTTAGCTGCTATGGATGGCTCATCAGGATGAGACGGAAGAACTCTGTACATTTTCCCATCCTGACTCTTGATAACAAAATTCTTCCAAGGAGGGAATTCTGTATCAGTTTCAAAAAATGAACCATCAAGGAGTTCCCATTTGTGCTTATTAGGAGTTCCAGATCTAATCATATTTACCTAGAATTGGGAACAAATTTGTCTTACTAATTCCTCTCCTTGTTGCCTAACTGCGATCAAAGATCTTGGAACATTTGGTTTGGCCAGCATATTATGGATCTTTGGTTCAAAAGTAGGAGCTTTTAAAGGAGGAGGAATTACTACAGGATTTTCTTGCATTTTCTCTTCTACAAATTTTTCTAAATCTGTAATTCTTTTCTGCTTTGCTTGATTCCTGAATTGTTTCATCAAAGATTCTTCTATTATATTTGCAGAAGGATAATACCATTCATAAAATGATATCAATTGATTATTTGCCTTCATCCATTCCTTCCACTTATCTACATTCTGCTTATTAAAAGAAGGTCTATCATTTTTCTCAAGGAGTCTAACTTCTTGAAGATACAAATGTTCTTTCTCATGTGTGAACATATCCCAATTGAACATTTTCTTTTTCCAAGAATCTTCAGGATCATAAGGGCCAATGCCTTTGAAGATTTTTAGAAAAGCTATAATTTCTGAGTCAGATGGAATTTCAACATGCTTTGGGATTTTATCAATGGGATTTCTTCTATATGGAGGAATGGTTAAATCTTTTTCATAACCAAGACCTTTAGTAGAAGAACTAGAAACAGACTGTACAAGGAGTTCTTCTTGGGGGTTAAAAAATGTAACTCTTTTGTAACTTTCATTAGAGGAGTTGGATGGATTGAACTTTATCATATTTATTCTTTTTGAAGAATCACCATGTGGTGTAGGTGGATATGAAGGAAATTGACAGAATGTCTTTGAACAATGAGGGTGGTCACATACAGAACTGAAAACAGAACTTTCTGATGGCTGGGTAAACAACTTTTTCAGTGACTCAAAGAATGGCAGGATCAATTACAATCTATTGTTGGGGCTGAGACTGTACTGAATGTAATTGATTATTTTCAGTAGTAGGAACTGTGGAGATAGACGATCTACTACTTTCTGTTGTATGATCTCAAGGGAATCGAGTGATTACTTGATCATCAATCTCTATGATTATCGATTGTGCAGTAGCAATAGGTCTTCTGACTGGTTTTGCCCAGTTGGTTATCCAGTCGTCAGGAGGACAAAGATCATTCCTAGATATAGGAATTGGTGCTACTAGATTACAGGATGAGTCATACTGGATCAAAGTTACTGTGCCATCAGGAGGAGAATGCAAAATGACAGGAATGGTAGTATTGTCAAATCTCACACAAGTAATGAAGAAAATGGTCATATTTTTTTATTTTGATTTGAAATGTTCGTACCCCTTTGTTTGTACACCTAAAGTTAAACATTTCAGGATATGAGGATCTGATAAGGAAATAGAGAAATCGGGATATACATCATATTATACAGGCCCATCAGACAAACTGGTTTCTATTCCACCTATGAGGGCTTTGGAAAATACTGTCCATCGATTATCAAGAAGGGCTGAAAAACATAAGCTCTTCATCCTTTCCTATGTAGAGCATTTAGCCGGACTCTTACCATCCCCAGATGGACATACTGGTATCCACTCTTCAAAGCAGCTTTTATTTGTCATTCTTCTAATAGAGGAACAATCATCATAAGATTAAGATTTAAATCTGTTTGAACAGCCTTTTCATAGATTTTTATTTGGCTTAAGGCTCTAAAGTGGAATGGAGATAGACCTCTGTATACTTCTGCAGGGGATACTGGAGGTAATTTCCAGTTTAAAGTAGGATTTAATTCTTGTTGTTCAATAGAAACATTATTACCAGAGGTAGATTCAGAATGACATAAAGTTTCTAAGCAAGATCTCAATTCATCTTCATTCTGAACATCTTTAAAGTGTTTTGATCCAAACATTCGTTTCAAACTAGATGGAACATCCATTTTTAGAAAAGAGAGAAAATATTCTGCAGGATAATACCCTGAAAAATCTTGCTGATGGAGATCAAGAAGTTTTGCAGCTTCCTGTTGTAGGAGAAATTGCGGCTTCCTCGACTCAAATTCTACGCTAGACGTCTTCAACACCCTTCAAACACCAACTGCGGCAACCACGGGCTACAAATTCTATTCCCGGCCTTAACAAATTCACAATCCACTCAAATAATATCTCACAAACAACATCCACTCAAACAAATACTTGGCTCTAATACCATTCTTACAGGACCATTTCACAGATACCATTCTTACAGGACCTTTTCGCAGATATCAAATATGTGGAATAAAGTAAAAGATATCACAAGGTAGAGTGGGGAAATTAAGATTTTTTATTATATGATGGATGCACAGATTACATGTGGGAACACAGGTTACAGATAAAAGAATCTTCTTCCTCAGATGGACTACTGTGGCATTTAGTAGATATAAGTTTGCAAAAGCATAACAGATCTACAGGCTACCTAGCCATCAAGCAGACTGAGTCTAAAAGATTGACAAACTGACTCTCTAATAGATTCAGCCACTTTAGGTTCACATCAGCGTCAAGCACTGATGCACAAGCTTCTAAAATCTCCTAATGACTTGAGCGTTTCTCGTGTTGCAAGCAGATCAGACTAATGATCCGCAGATGTAGAGCAGGATAACTCTCGACTCAGACTCTAGACTAGGCTCGACCGAATGGGTCTTACTCCCAGGCTTCTTTCTTTTATAGCCTCTGGAGGGAACCAACATCCGTCCGAAATATGATTACAGGCTGATGACTCAAAAGGCAAGATGTTGTACTGACTAAGACTAAAGCTAAAGCTAGATTCGGGCATGGGAAGGCTTTCCCATGTTATCTCGTCCCTTCTCCTTTTACGGATAGCCAGAGGCATGTGGGGACTAAATCTAGGACACTTATTGGGATACACAGTGGAGATTTCCAGTACAAGGGAATCCACAAAAGCTCGATAAGACTTAAAGATAGAATGCAAATCTTTACAAAGATTACACAGTGGAGATTTCCAGTACGAGGGAATCCACAGAAACTCGATAAGACTTAAAGATAGAATACAAATTTGTACAAGGATTACACAGTGGAGATTTCCAGTACGAGGGAATCCACGGAAGCGTTTCCAACATCATAGTCAGCTGGAAAGATGTCACTCAAAGGTATAATAATAAATCTAAGGATAGGTATAATACTGGTAATTCCATCTTTCGATTAAGCAATTTGTATAGTATTATACCGATACTTCTTTTTCAGATTCCCAAGTAGCATAATCATGCGGGTCCGGCAGCTCCAAGAGGTTCAGGTTCATGAATTGATTCAAATCTGGATCAGTCTGTCAGTGGAATTCTTCATAATTGGTACTGGGGAGAATCTTTCTGCATTTGTAGTGGTTCATTGTAAACCACCTCACATGGCCACATCTCCTGACACCATTCAGAAAATCTGTATCACTTAGGTCTATTAAATCCTTTATTGTTTTTCTCAGTACATGGGTTCTTACCATGCTAGGTGTACTGAAATTTGGTATTTTTAACATGGTCAATGAATAGGGATTCATGACTAATGGAGATAGCCCATATAGGTATGTCATTATGATTGGAGTATGCAGTACAATAATTTGACATGATTTGGTTGATTAATATATATGAGTTGTATGATGTCGGATGATGATCTAGATCTCTGACTCAATGATTGAGATATGTCTTGGACTATACATCTTATACATCTTACTATGATAGAAAACTTTGGAGATTCACATGATGTCTAATGTTCTGACTTAACGACTGATGATTTTCCTTGATGACAATGATATATGAGCATAATGACTTCCAATGAATTGTATCATGGGAATGTCTTGATTGATATTGTGTGGTTGATGACAACCTGTTTGCATGATAATAGATGATGACATGACTTGATGAAATCCTTACCTGTCATCTACTTCAAAGAATTGACAATAATATATTGATGACTTTTGATATTAGTATTGATTTGGTTTCTAAAGTTTGACTAATTGATTTAGTTGATTTCATTCCATAATAAGGATTTAGGAAAGGCTAATGGTTTGGTGAAGTGTTATGGTTGCAGTGAATGTTGAATGAAGCAAACTCCCCTGATCCAGATATGTTCGCATTGACAGTTATTTGATGAATCTAGATGATGTGTTGATTCAAATGTTTACTTCATAAATGGTTTAAGGTATGACTTTGATTTTGATTTTGGTTCTTATATATTAAGGATCTACTATTGTCAGCTAAATATCCTCTGATGATATAGGATGGAGATGATTTATGAAGATCGTAATCATTTATCATGACATGATGAATCAATTTATGGAATTTGGAAAATATAATCTATATTGTGAAACTACTAAAGAAGCATTGATAAGTGGTCATGAACATCCTTGGACACTCTGATTTCAAGTTAAAGTTGTTGTTGAACATGACATCGCATCCATTAGTTGAATGAAGAATTGATGGTCCATTTTGAACATAAATATGTATATATATGATGTGCATGGAACCTGAATAAGTTCATGATTGATCTGCTTCATACACATTGCCACCAAGAATCTTTCAAGATCTTTGCATGATATGATTTATTCTTGGTCTGAGATATTCTTATTATATATGACTGTATGAATATGCTGATGTTGATTATCGATGAGAACATACGAGTGCTACCTTAATATGAGATATGACATGATGAGAGGTTTGTGACACAACCGAGGATGAGTATGATGTTTCTAGCATGTCTAGGTATATGCAAGTTTGAAGAACCTCCTTAGGGAGTTGTATGAGCATGATCGCGATGCGACATGGATAGATTAAGATAATAGGTCATGGGATCCAATTGGCAGAGAATCCCTTATACATACATACATACATACATACATACATATATATATATATATATATATATGTAATATATATATATATATATATATAATATTGTTGAGACTAGGATAATATCATAAATTGAGACAAAGCAGTTGTAAGAGACAAGCTTAGGCTTCTCGTTGGCCCTTGCTTGAGAGGGAGGATTATTATGGTATCCTTTTGTGATTTATATGATTATTTATGTTCTAATATGATACTTGATTTGGTGTCCTGTATAAATAGGTGACAACTACTACTAATAGATGATTATTACCTGATATAGGTATGATGACGTGGGTATGATGAGAGCACCATTGATGGAGGACACTAAGCCATACTCTTCCCCTCGTGTTTGAGCTCTTAGGGTGAGGAATTGAGATATAGGGCTCCTAGGGTTGAGGGAACTCTGCACAAGAGGGTATCACCCCTATCTATTAGCCATAGGGTTTGAGTAATATCTCACCCCATATTGGCCTTTGCAGATTATACCCCAATTGGCATCATACCCACAAGTCGAGCATGTTACGAGTACCACTCCTCATCTGGCCAAGAAGTTGACAGTGTACTTGGGGGTGTAGAATCCAAGGCGATTCTAATGTAGGCGTTAAACCACTTTACTATTTAGGGTCATTGATGGGAATATTAGTAGGAAATCAGATGGGTTGGGTAGTAGGTCCCCTATATCACCTATTTGTCGATATGAGGTCATAGTAATAGCTCATTGATGATATACTCTCTGATGATGATATGGGTCGTAGATCTCACTCCCCATCGATTTGTCTGGGTAGTAGCCCAATGATATTTTCGGGTAGTAGTCTAATGATATTTCTAGGTAGTAGCACGATAACATTTTTGAGTATTAGACTAATCACATATTTCTGGGTAGTAGCCTGATGGTGATTTTAGATAGTTGCATGATACATATTTTCAGGTAGTAGATTGTCTACATATTTAGTGGAAGTATCCCATTGACTGATATTCTAGGGATTAGTTCACTCATAGATATTCCAGGTAGTAGCCCACTGATAGAGATTCTAGGTCATTGATTGATGCATAGAGGGTGTTAGATTAAGTTCCACTCAGGTGGAAAATTCTTCTTCTTCAAGATTCAAGAATATTCAGCATATGAACAGGAACAATTGAGAAGCAAGAATTATAAAGAGATGTACATTGATGATATGAGATGACAGGATAATTCATATGGGACATATGTCATGTTGATTGATGGTCATATATAGGTAGGTAGAATTCTCCCTAGTTGAAAGGGAGTGTTCAAATATGTAAATGTCAACAAATTCCACTTTGGACTACTGATTCGATTGATATTATGATGGCATTAGATTCCTATTTATGGGAGGACCAAAATCAACCTAAATATCACCTCATTTGGACAAATAGAACTTGATTTATGAATTATTTTATTCATACATACAACCCAACTTGATTATGATGCAGGTGTTATACCATCGATGGGAAGATCTGTAGGCAATAGGTTGGGTTGAGATAACACTATGAGATTACATTTTGAGATTGAGCTCCCCGATGAGATCCCAAGGTCAAGAAGTTCTCCCTTGTATTTTTGGATATGCTATTGCTAAGTTATGGGGTTGTAGATGTATAGCTCCCCCACGATATTACGAGTCGAGGTGTGTTCCTTGATGATTCCACATTTGAGAGTGTGCTCCCCTATGAGGAGACTTATCCTATTGCTCAATATAAGTTGGGAGATATATGGTACCCTACATGAGACAACATGGGGTAAGAGCATCCCATAGGACCTTCCCCACTATCATAGACATGAGTTAACAATGTCCCATAGGACCTTCCTCATTTTCATTGGATTCAAGGTTAAGTAGTAGCTCCATGATATGGTTCTAGGTTGAGTAGTAGCTCCATGATATGGTTCTAGGTTGAGATGCGGTCCTTGATGATATGCTCTCCAATAATGGTGTGGGTTGTAGATATGACTCCCCACTAGTCTTTTTTGGTAGCAGTCTGATGACGTTTCCAGGTAGTAAAATCATGATATTCTGGGTAGTAGCTCACTAACAGAGATTACAGGTAGTGGCTTGAAGGATAGAGGGTGGTATATTGAGCTCCCCTTTGGTAAAAAAATCTTCTTATTTTATATCAGATAAGGTTTCAGTAGTTAGAGTTAAGTAGAGATAGTCAAGAATTACAACAACTTGACAAGATATAAAGATATGGACAAGAAGAAACAATCAAGAGATAAATAAGAATAAGGAAAGGATTGATCTAGATACATAATGATGATTTGTGATCATAAGATAATTCAAATGGACATGGGACAGTGACCAAATGATAGATATGATCCGTAATTATATGTGATGACACTCAAAGATTCCATAATGGCATATTCTTCGATGGACAGATATTTGCAGGTGAAATTATCCCTAGTTTAAAGGGAGTGTTAATTTTTTCAACTATGGTAAAATTCCACCTTGGATAGCTCAAATTATTGAGATAATGATTTCATTAGATTCCCCTTTTTGAGAGGACCAAAATCTACCTAAATATCACCTAATTTGGTCAAGTGAAAGTTAAGCTATCAATTATTTTATTCACACATGTATTATGGAATGGGTCAGCCCTAACCACATGAGTAACTGCTTGGGTCAGTATTAACCCCAAGTGGTCCCTTAGGAGATCCTATAAATAGAAGAGACCTCAAGATCATTTGGAGACACATATATTCTCTTCTCTTTTGTCTTGGTTCACATAGGTTCGATGGAAGGAGTTTGCTCAAGGGTCTAAGATAACAAAAGAAAAGTTTGCTCTAGGTTAGGGTCTTCTAGATCTTTGTCACTAGCACATATATGAGGTTTTTCATCCTCAATCATAGGCACAATGTGGGTAAGAGAGAAAATTTGGCCCTCTAGTCACTGGGAGTTATTTCGGAGGAAGCGACTTTAGGTTTAGAGATAGATCGAAAGGTTTCAATCCCCAGTCGATCGCTTCAAGTAGCCTAGGGAGTGGCTTTGTTTGCTCAGTAAATCAGATAGGACTAAGAGGGCATGAATTTGACCTGGGGATCGTTCGAACAACCCGACAAGAGAGAGACTTTTTTTCTTCTCTATTTAGGGCCATAGTTTCAAGCATAGATAGCTCCTAGAAAGCAACTTTATTGTTAAAGTCGCTTAGATAATGTCTTCATCGGTGTGACTTTGAGGTTTCTAGTCACTCACAGATAGTCCCGATGAGAGCGAAGAAGTTCATATATGGGGTTTTGGCATATCAACATTAGTGATCTGTGGATCTGTGTTTCTCTGCTGCAGATCTGTGGATCTAGGTATCTCCTTTGTAGATATGTGGATGTGGATTTCTTTGCTACAGATTAATGGATCTGAGTTGGACAGTTGTTATGATAGATCTATGGCTCTCTAGATCTGGCTTATTGTTAACTTCTATTGATAATATGTATTGGGATCGTTTTACTCTCTCCTGTAAATTTTTATGTCGATCTCGAAGAAGAAGAATATTTTCAACGGTTTTCCCCATAGCGATTTTTTCCCTGGTCGCAAACCAATCCTGGTGTCTCTATATGTGTGCATTCTTTCTTCTACTATTCCTTTTATATTCCGCTGCATGGATGATGGTGGTGATGTTTTCTCTTTCCATTTTATTGCAGATGTTGGTGTATCATAGTGTACATATGAATAATGAAATGATGATAAGGGGTGAAATTAAAGTATTAATGGTGAAATTCACCTATGATAGCAAATAAAAATGTTGCCTTCAGGAAAATTAACACTTCTGCTTCCTCCAGCCTTTGTTTTTCTTTCTTCCTTCACTCTAACCTCTCTATGCATTGTCGGAGCTTTGCCTTCATTGACAAAGTTGCTTTCTCAATGAGAGGATGTTCATTGAACTTGTAACGTTTCTCAACCTTTGGCTTCTCAACAATCTTCCTCTTACCATTGTCCTGCGCTAGTTTTTTGCTTATTACTATTGTTGTTGTTTCTTCCTACAGTGTTGCAGCCTGGAGAGAATCCTTCTATTGTGTGGCTATACTTACTAGTTCATTTAGCTTGGAGTAGTTGTAAAAATACCTCCAAGGGTTCTCCTTTACCTAATGACATGTCCAGTAGATCCGTGGGTAGTACACTTTTGCACTGTGGTTCTTGCAAATACTGTAAGGATCATACAGATTTAAGTCTTTGGTGTCAAACTCGAACTTCATTATCTCCTTAACTTTGGCATCCACATCTTTCAAGCTCTTAATATCATATAGTATGATTCGCAAAGGAAGGCTGGGCCATGGTGTCTTCTTCTTATTATGCAGTCCTACTGATAACCCTCTATAGAGGTGATATACGACCTCTTATAGGACCATATTTTCTATGGCATACCTTGGCAGAACATGCAAAGGATTCTCTCTATCAAGCATCTTAATGAAGGTGCCACTGGGTGAGGTACACCAATCTGCAATGTTACATATTACCTCCATCGCTTCTTGGGACATGCAAGGTGGATCCTACTAAAATATCAACTTGTACGCGAAGATGGTGAAAAGGTCAGCTATCCTTGCCATAACTCCTAAGTAGCTGAATTTAGAAGGAAAATCACAGTAAATGTTGATGGCAGTCTCTTTTGGTATCCATGCCCAACCCATGTTAGGAAACTGATGTTGGACACAGATTGCATCAAGTAAATATACGGACATGATGAATCTCACCTACTCATCCTTGGGAAGATTCCAGGCACTAGTCGCATGCATTTTGAAATGAAGAGACAACATATCTGACTAGTTGAATTACCTTCCATCATTCACCAACTGGTCCAACATAGCCACCCAATTTTCCATAAAGGTATTCCTGCTCTCTTGACTGTATAATTGACATGAAAAGATTATGAAGAACTGGCAGACCTTCCCAAGTGGATTTGTCTTGTAAACATGATTGGTTGTCACTCTAAACTTTGATGACTCTTTCACCTAGCGCTTTACAATATCTCTGGTGTTCACGAAGTTGTGGGTGGCATAGAAAAATGAATCCATGTGGTTAATTGGTTGAGGTAAGTGATACATCTGTTGATAGTTCTTCACCCTAATGTTGGAAAGTTGTATCCTACTGGCACTAGTCAATATCATAGTCTGTAGATCTATGTCTGAGACAATCCAGTGGAGGATGTCCACACATGGGAAGGTTGGGTTCTTGCATCCAATCTTCTGTAAGACTGAATGGTGGATACTAATATAAACTTGTCGATCCTCTAAGTCATCCTTGAAGTCCCCTGCAAAGATATATTTGATTTCTTGCCATGTTAACTTCATTCCCTTCTAAATGAACAACTAAGTGTCTCCATAAACTAGAAAATTCATGGACACCTGCTCAGATGCTTCCCTAATGCTAATCTCAACAGTACACTTTGATGCATCTCTCTTGAAAGCCATGTTACTTGTAAGTACTGGAGATTTTCTCAACAACTGTTGTACTTGATGATAGATAGGACACTCATTGAATGCAAATGTTAGCTCGAAACTAAAATCTCTTAAATAACAGACCAAACAACAAACTCAGAAACTTATAGGAAGGATTAACATTGGCTCTCTGAGGTGACTAACTGCTAGCTAGGACTGCACATTTCATAGTCCCAACAGTCAGTGGGGAGGTCTTTCTGACTAGAATTATGCAATGTGTAGTTCAGTCTTGGCACAAGCCAGGAGTGACTATACAATGGCAAAGGCTCGGGGTTGCCTCCTTGAACTACAGAGTGGCAGTTGGAACCAGGCCTAGGAAACATTTGCATAATTCCAGAAGCCAAGGCTAAGGGCTTAAGCTCCAGAAATGGAAATTGCATGCTCGGGAAGATGAGGTCTTGGCTAAGGAAGCTGAGATCTTACCAAGACTCAAGGGAAGTGAGAAATTGAACATATCTAAAGGATTGAATGATGTTGAGTGCATATCTAAGTGAATGATAATTCAAGTGAGTGAAACAGGTTTAGAAATCAATCAAACTAAAGGGAAATGAAGCATGTGGAGAGTGTCACTGCAACGATAACATATAGAACAAAAACTGGGTAATGCATGAAAAAATTGGGAAAGGCAATGAAAAACCTAAAAAAACACCTCTAGAAGTTAAAATAAGTTCAAAGGCCAAATGTCGTTCAAAAAAACTGAGTGAAACAACACCCTAACAAGATAAACAAACAAAAGCAACATGAAAAGAAACAAAAAGACTAGAAAAACAAGACTTAATGGAAAAAGCAATGACGATCATATCAGAGGTTCCTTGATATCCTTGGGAATTATAGAGCTCCATTATCAAATTTGAAAATGAGCTCTAGCTGTCTTGATTAAATACATTTGGTCAATTTAGGTTTTATGATGCGAAGGCCAAAAATCAAGGAAAAAGTAACACTATGAAGTAGTTTCCAAAATAACTCCAGTGTCTCCTTTGGGCTACTAAAAATGGATCCCTATTTTTAAGGGATGTTTTTCACTTCTTTCTTTTTCTTTTTCGAGAAAAGACGCCATGCAATGCCCAAAGCAGTTCTTGAAGGACTATGCAACTTAGTGACTCATGCTCTACGCAGTTTCCCAACTGAAGACAGGCTGTCAGTTGGCATTACGCAATTCTGGATTTGAAGGCTCACTCTTAGCTTCGACTATGCAATTCCCGAGAGCAAGGTTGGTTTCCCTCAAGGATTGTGCAATTAACTAAGGTAAGCCTGGAGCCAAGTCGAAAACAAGTCAAGGAATCAACTTGTGGGTTGGATAGTAAAGAAAGAAAGAAAATGCAAACCATAATGCAAAATATAATGCTCATCAAAGCACAAGTATGTGTGTCAGTGCGAGATGAGTTGCTCTGATTTAGGAGGGAGGCTTCAAAATTAAGCATAGGAAAATATTTGGAGGGTGGTTGTAGCCACTACAACACTATACAATACCCTAATTTTTCTTACCATGCATTAGCCTCTTTTTTCTTTCAACTACATCCTTAGCACATTTTACTATTGAGTGGAACTCCTCCCATCGAAGTTTTTGTTTTACCACCAAAAATTATCCAAATCCATATCCAACTCATCTTCCACATTCCCTAATATGTTAAAATGTCACTAGAACCCTTAATGTGAGATTTAAAATGAACGAGACCTAGCATATTCCTTGACATAGTTCATTGTATAAGTTGTCTTCCAACTGCAATATTATGGTTTTATATTGACATGATTTATTTCAATTTTTAGTTTTTCAATAGACATTCTTTTATTCATCGTAGTTTAGATGGTTTCCTACTTTTCCTATAGTTATATTATTTTCATTCATTTCCTACAATTATGAATTTTAACAGTAGAATGGTCTCTAAGTAACTAGGTTTCATTGTCGTGCTTTCACCCATGTAAGAGTTAGTAAAGGAAAAAGATATGTACATATTGCACACATATTTTTGACCCCTCTTATGTTTCTACAAAACTATGTTGACAATTGAAGTTGAAAGCCTTGCTAGTTGTAGTATTATTGTTGCAATATCTAGGCCCATCACCCTTGATCATGCATTTCCAATTTTTTTCAACCCACATCCCCATAGAATGCATGAAATGAAGAATCCTTATGAATTAGCCTACCAAGCCACATTGAGCAACTTGGAGAGCTTGTGCACTCTATTGTGGCGCAAAAACCTCCACCTTTGGGGTTTATTCCAACTTCATGAAAAAATAAATCCTTGTGGTACGTAGCTCATTTGCAACCAATGAGTTAGAAATAACCATATGTAATGTATAGCCACCATATCTTGCATTTTATCCATATAAAAAGAGTTGTATAAACTAAATATCCTAGATGTACATATCTTCCAGTTAGAGGAGATCCACCATATCTTGTTGTCTAGCATTGGAAAAAGCCTTGTACTAGCCACAACTCTCCTAGCTACATGTGTCAGAGTTAGATGTAAAAAAAATGGTTGAGATGATGACATAACTAACATGTTTATATACTTAATCTAAGATGTGTAATTCTTTCAATTTTTAAAAATATCTTAATATTATTTCAAAATAAAATATTTGAATGTCCATGATAAGAAGTAAATTTCAATATCAATTTCATCTATATCATTAATATATTTAAAGTTCATTATAAATAAATCAACTACTTCTATGTGTAATTAATTCAATTTTTTAAATGGAATATTAAATAAAATATTAAAAACTATTTGAATTTGGGTTATTGAGTTGAGAGGCTCATTAGCCCAGTATGATGAAGATGTGTAATTTTATGGGGTACACCATTTAATAAACAAGTGTCTCTCTTAACATAATAAAAATATAAACAAAAAATTCTCTAAATAGAAAATAAATGCATGTTATACTAAAAAAATACATGAATATGTTATGCATGTTACTTACTATAATTTCATATCAACTTTAAATGAAGATAAAGTAATTAGAAGTAAAAAAATATGTACATGTTTAAACATTATGCTCTTCACAAAAATATTTCAACCCAAGAGTTAAATAAACTATATTAAGATCTATGTTAATTATGTTGATTTCAATATATATATATATATATATGTATATATGTCATACAATAAAACATTCATTATACAAAGAAAAAAATTAATAAAAAAATACCATGCAACAAGGATATGCGTAACTCATTCAATCAATTTTTAATATAAAATTAATCTACAACATTTAAAGATGTTTATAATAATAAAAAAGTTGTCCACTTGAGCTTTCATAGTGGGTGATTGGGTGCTCTCTTATGACACTCCTTTGATTTGAAGTCACTTGTTCTATTATCTGCTCATGTAATATATTTGACATGATGATGATGTAGTACAAACTAAACTTTAAAAAAAATTAATTAATAATAAAATTAATGGGCCTTTGCCATAATATTGATATATAATTAAAAATATATTAATAATAAAAAATTATGTGCTCAAATGTATCATTTTAATATCCGCTATATACTTTGTATAACATTGAAAAATACAATTTAATTAATGGAAAATTACACATTGTATATATAGAGAACCACTATAAATTCATTGGGATATATCATGGATGAATTTTGCAGTGTAAAAGAGGTTCACAAGTGAAGAAACTTGATCCTTCCAGCTCATGTTAGATGATTTTATACTAGTAAATAAAATATTTCAATATAAATATTGAGTAAAAATCTATTATTTGTTTTAAATTAACAAAATAATTCATAATAGGTATGATATGGGATTTGTACACAAACATAAAATGGAATCTAAATCATATGACTTTGCAACATGTTAATTGAGATAGATAATATCTTTCCTCTCCCAAAAAAAAATCTATTGCTCATTTTAAATTAAAAAAACACTTGATATTAGCCATGATATGGAATTTGTATATAAATATAAAGAGAGTATAACATGTAAAGAAAATTAATAAATAACTTAATCTCAAATTTATGCTTTAAAGTGATTTTACAAAGTGATTTTACAAGAGGATGACTGCTCTATGGAAATAGAAATATTGATAGCAATGTATGTAACAATAATTAAAACTAAGGTATGCTCATATCTTTTTTTAATTGGAGATTGATTAAATCTTAAGAAAATCAACCTGTTTAAACTCGAAAGCCATTGCAGCTTTAGCTAGAACTATTTTGATAGGCCGAAAACAAAAGCAGTCACTTAATCTAAATAAGATAGATGATTGTGCAATAGTTTGTTTATATATCAAAAATAATCAGAAAACCTTGTCTTATCAAATCAAAATATAAAAATAAGAAAATAATATTTTATTAATTTATTTATATACAAATAAGAAGAAGACCAATAAGTAAATACTTTGGAGATAGAAAAAATAAAATAATAATAATAATAATAATTTATTAAATTAAATTTCTATAGAATATTTAGTCATTGCTAAACAATACATATGACTTAAAAACGAGAGTTACCAACTTTACCCATATTGAAGCAAAAGATACGGAAATTCGTTAATTCGGTTCGAGTTCCGAACAATTCGACCATATTTGTAGGTTAATTCACTCCCATAGCAGGCCTTCTTTACCCGAGATTACTAGGAGACTAGTCATTACCATCTGTGAATGGCTGGAGGGGACCACCTCTACTTCCTTTCTTCCTTCTGGCAGGGAGGTAAGCAAAATTAGTGCGGACCTATCTCTAAGCTCTGCCCCTTTCTCTGCTATAAAATATTTTTGCTCAAATGTTTTTGAAGAAAATAAATAAATAAAGTAAGTTATATATAGATAGAAAAATAAATATATGTCAAAAATAAATGTAAAAAATATAGAAGGTAAAAGTGAAATTAGAAAAATTTTGTTTTTCCAGTGTGGGAACTTAGCAACGACGAAAGGAAAAAATCACATATAAAAGAAGAAAGATAAAAGTTCAAAAATATAAAAAATAAAAGTGAATTAGTAAAATTATTAGAAACCAAGAAAGAAAAGAAATGTCTCAAAGTGTGTTGATTGTTCCTATTGGTTGATCTTTTTTATTTATGGAAAATTTTATATAAATACAGAGAAATTATAAAAATAAATCAGTTTTAAATTATATTTTTATAATATGTATTTATTATACAAATAATTTCTTTAAATTAAAAAAGATATTATATAAGATTTGGAAAAAAAAATTTAGAGAGAAAAAATGAATAGCTTTTTTTTTATGAATTTTACTTATAACATTGTTATAATTTATAGTTAATAAGAGTTATTTAAAATTTGAAATAAATAAATTAATTAATTAACAAACACACTGGTCTTTAAGAGGTCTATTATCGAATTATTTTGGAATTGAATTTTTTTTATTCAAACGATCATGAAAAAGAGATCAATACCCAGGGCATAGCACCTCATCAAACAAACCAAACCAGCCGTATCACTACAAATTCCTTCAAAGTTTTATTTAAACAGAGATCTCAGATGAATGGATGTTGATACTAAAGGTAGTACCTGAGCACAGATGTAGTGTAAAGGATGGGTTTTATTTGAACAGACATATTAGAGTTGATACTAAAAGTTGTAGTGGTCATGGAGTAGAGGATTGAACAATAACGTAGAGAATGGAACAGCGGTCACCGTATTCAACCTGAGCTGCGATGGCGTTGTTGCAAAAGTTCCAGATGGAGAAACCCAGACTTCTAAGGCATAAAGCGCAGACAGTCTGAGGGACTATATGCAGTCCCTCATCTGCGTATTACAGATTGCTTTCCCGTAGGCAACGGTGCCTGCGGTTGAGTCTACGAACGTCGTCTTGTAGTTGTAACCCTTGACGGGGTGTCTAGTTGCAGAATTACGAGTAGCTGTCCCACGGTACTGAAGAATGGACTTCCGCTTGGGATTCGATTTGGGTTGCAGATGCCCGTTATTGGTATATCGTGCGCGCCCACCACGTGCAATAGAAACATTAGAGGTAAAGAACAGGCAAATGACCTGATCGTTCGTCATGGCTTCCTCAAATGAAATAATTTCTATCACCTCCGATAGTTATAATAATAATCCTTTAATTTCCAAACGTTATTGGGATCCTTATCAATCTTCTGAGGATGCAGATTACAATAAAAGCCTGCCTGTGTTGGCAAGTATAGGAATATCAAGTGCAATAATAACAACAATCATCCCTTCAAATACCAAGTGAAACAGTATCACCATGACGTCAATGATGATGGTCGTTTCGTGTTACGCTGCCAGTCACAAACAAACATAATGTTTCATTTTGGATACAACATTCACTCCTTCCGCATGAATCCAGGTATTTTGTCCTTCAATCTCGTCTCTTCCTACCAGATTTTAGTATTACGAGGTTGAATTATTTCAAGTTGTATGGGCAATTATTTTCTATAATATCATTTCCACTAAGTATTGAAAAATTTATTGAGTGACTCTCTATAGCTCATATACTCAGAGATCTCCTCAAAGTAATTTTACATTAACAAAAATTAATATATATATATCTCCGCTGATACGTATATTCAAGAGAGGTGGTGTAATATGTTACTTCAATATATATTTATATGCCAGATATATTTTGCATAATGTTACTTTCATATATGTATATGTAAGAGATTTCATATATGTATATGTAAGAGATGTTGTGTTAACTTTACTTTAAAAAAATTAATAATATTATTTTAAAATAGTCATTTTTAAATAGTTGAATTTTTTTCTTATTTTACATTAAACGTTATATTATGAGATAAAGTAATTTAAATAAAAATACTTTTTACTATGAGGGATAAATGTGATTTTTTCATTGGGCGAGTTGGTTAGAATAAAATTAAAATGTGGTAAAGATGTGTACCTTAATGTAATGTAAACATTGTAACTTGGTGAAAATAAAATTAAAATAACAAAATAACAAAGCAAAAAATAAAATTAACCCTATAAGAATTAAATAATTAAAAAAAATGACCCATGATATTGATAATGGCAGAAGTGTCTTCACACACTTAATTTTATTAATAGGAAAAAAACAATTACATCTGGAATTTTGCAAGAGTTTACACCCCAACAACCAAACTCTCTTGCAATGAGCTATTTATAAGCTCAATGTCCTAACTACTTATAATTATGGATCACTTATGAAATAACAAGTGTCTACTTATAATAAAATCTATTCAAACAACTTACTAACAATTCTCCTATAATAGAGCCTAAGATATGACACATTTGTACAGTCATCTTTTACAACAGTATACTAATTATAAATGTCTCCATTAAATAATTAAATGTTCTAGATTAATAATTATTAATTTAATATCTTAAATTAATAATTATTTTATTCAAACTTAATAACCTATGATAATATTTATTTTTGGATCATCTAACTTTCCCCCCCTTATGATCCAAAGATACATTACAACAAATACCAAGTTCATCCTTGAACTTAGTAAATTTTATTCTACCAAGTGGTCTCGTGAAAATGTGGGAGATTTGATCTTCTAAACGACAATAAATTGACTTAAGGACATCTTTGGCAATGAGAGATCTGATATGATGATACTTGGTGTCCAATGCTTTGTTTTTGAATAAAAAACTGGGTTTCTGGCAAGTTTAATCGATGACTCGCTATCAATGAATAATCACGTAGATTCTGCGTGAGAAAAATTCTGCGCAACCTAACAATCTCACATGTTGCTTCCCACATTGAAATGTACTCTACTTCTACTGAAAAAGTGGCCACTGTAGCTTGTTTCTTACAACTCCAAGACACTGCTACTGACCCCACGTTCATTAAATAACCTGATGTTGATGCTCGATCATCAATATTTCCAGCAAAGTCGACATCTGAATATCCACCAAGTATGAAGTTTTTAGTCTTTGTGTAAAGAAGACCAAAATCTTTTGTTCCTTGATTATATCGAAAATCTCTTTTGGATGCATTCCATTGGCTGTCTCATGGTTCTTGCATAAAAAGTGAAAGAATATTGACTATATAAGATAGATGAGGGAATGTGTTTGTTAAATAAATAAAGCTACCAATCAACTATCTGTAAGTAGTGTTGTCCACATTTTCCCCCCTTTAAAATTTTGAAAGTTTTAAGTTTTTCTCCATGGGGGTAGGAACAGGCTTGCAATCATGCATTCCAAATCGTTGAAGAACCTTTATGGTATACTTACTCTGAGAAATGAAAATATGATGTGGATGTTGGAAGACTTCAACTCCAGCATAGTAGTGAAGTAATCCCAAATCTGTCATCATAAAACCTGCATGTAACTCCATTTCCAACTGGGCAATATGATCATCATTGTTTCTAGTAATGATCAAATCATCTACATACATTATAAGAATCACTAGATATTTTCCCTGTTGTTGCACATACAAAGTATCATCAGATTCACTGCCTTGAAAACCAACATTCCTAAGGTATTCACCCATTTTTGCATATCAAGCTCGGGGAGCTTGATTTAACCTATATAAAAACTTGATCAATTTGCAAAGTTTATGTTCTTTCCCTTCAATTTCAAAACCTGGTGGTTCTGTCATATACACTTCTTCCTATAAATCCTCGTTGAGAAAACCACTTTTCACATTTATTTGATGAATTTTCCATCATTTCTAAGTGGTCAATGCAGGTGTTAATTGGATGGTGTTCCATTTAGCTGTAGGAGAAAACCTTTCCTCATAATTAATTCCTTCCTACTATGCAAAACCTTTAGCGACAAGTCTTGCTTTATACTTTTCAAGCTCTCCCTTTTGGTTTTACTTAATTTTGTAAACCCATTTCCATCATATGGGTTTAACATTTTGAGGACGACCAACAAGTTTGAAAGTGTTCTTATCAATTACCACTCGATATTCTTCAATCATAGCCTGTTGCGATTCTTTATGTTTTACTACTTCATTGTATGTGGAAGGTTCAGTAAAATCATGTGCTATCAATGCATAATTTCCTTCACTTCTGTGTGACTTCCTGTTCCTGTTTTATTCCGCTTATTACGCATTACATCTTTCAAAAGTTGAACTGCACATTTTGGTAGTTGATACTCACTTGTTTGGTAGTTGATACTCACTTGTCTAAAGAACTGCTACTGCTTGAAGATGTGGATGAACTGCTAGAATATCCTCATGGTGTTGTTGAAGTAGATGGACTGGAGGAATCATCTTCAGATGAAGGAAAATCAAGTTTATACCAATTTTGTGAATTTGGTTGACTTTGCATATTTCCTTTTTTTTACTGCCTTTAATTTATAACTTTTGAAGAATATTTTCGATTTCTTCGGCACTCTTACTCTCTGTTTCATCAAAAACTACATACCTGCTCCCAATAAATTTTCCATTGGTCAAAAGATGATAATATTTCTTCTCATAAGAATAGCCAATCATTCTGCATTTCAAACTTCTTGAGTCAAGCTTAGTTCGTTTTTCTTTCAAAGCTAAGGCATAACATACTGATCCAAAAACTCTAAGATGTTTAACTCAAGGTTTGAAACCAAACTAAGCTTCATAAGGTGTGATTCTATCTAAAGAAGAAGTTGGAGATCTATTTCTTAAATAGACAGCTGTATGAATTGGTTTTGTCTAATATGTTGGACTTAACCTTTTAAAAGTTAACATAGATCTCACCATTCCTAACAAGGTGTGATTCATTCTTTCTACTACTCCATTTTGCTGTGGAATGTAAACATTTGTAAGATGACTTCTTATGCCATTATCACTGCAATAAGTTTTGAATTCATTTGAAGTGAATTCCCCCCCATTATCTATCCTGAGAGTACCTATCTTTTCTCTGACTTCATTTTCAACAAGTTGGTGAAAAATTTTAAACATTTCAAATGCTTCTGACTTTTTCTTTAGGAAATAAACCCAAGTCATTCTACTAAAATCATCAATGAATAGTAAGAAATATTTCGAACCACTCAATGAATTCTGTAGTGGTCCACAAACGTCACTGTGAACTAGTTGTAGTAGCCTGTTTGTATGCCATGAACCTGTTGGAAAGCTTTCTTGACATTGTTTTCCATAAATACAAGCTTCAAATTTTTCATTTTCCTTTCTGAAAGTTGGAAGTCCTTTAACCATTCCTTGATTTTGCAATTGAGAAAGGCTATCAAAATTTAACTGTGCATATCTTATATGCCATAATCTTATAGGTGAAGTCCCTGTAGTCACTGCACTTGCAAAATCAGAATGCCTTGGAATAACTGTCCCTTTCATCATTAACAATTTTCCACCTTCATAACCTGTCATCACAGTTTCCAAGATCTGTTTGACTGAATTAGTCTTAACTACGCCATCTTCCATAATTACTTGATGTCCCGCTTGTCAATTTGTGACTAAAGAAAACAATTTTTTCTTAAAGGTTGGTACTTACCATACATTTGAAATCATTTTTTCTCCAATGCTAGGAAAGAAAACTTTAATTGCTCCTTTTCCATAAGGAGTATGTTTTGTATCATCTGCAGGAAAAATGGAACTAAGTTGACAGTCTTGAAAATTAAAAAAAAAATCACGTCGACAACACATGTGCTGAGTTGCCCCTGAATCCAAGATCCATGCATCTTCATAATCACCTCTAAGATGGGATGAAAGTTATAATGTTGATGAAGAAGTAAAAACATATTCTGAGTTATCATCAACGTGATCATTTGCAAATTTTGTGGAGTGCTCATGAAACTTGGGAATTTTATTAAGAGAAGTTCGACAATATTCAACATAATTTCCAACTTTGTTACATCTTCGACACACAATTTGACATAAGTCTCTTCCTCTTCGTAGAGATTGTCCTCTGCCTCTGATTTGACTTCTGTTTTGAGGTCGTCCTCTACCTTGATTATTATTTTCTCTACCTCAATAGTACTCCTCTTCCTTGATTGTTTCCTCTGGCTTGAAAATTATTCCTGCCTGAACTTTTGCCACTGTTAAAGTTATTTCCTTTGCTTTGGCTTCATCCTTGACTTTTTACATTATGTGCTACTTCATTTTGATTGAAATTGCCTCTGCCTCTGCTTCTAGAATTGTCAGTCGATGATTTACTAGTGTTGGCCTCTATGAACGAGACATCTTCACCAACTTTTGTTTTTTTCCAAAAGGTTTTATCATGTTGGGTCAAGATTTCGGAGAGCTCATCAAACTTTAGTTTCTCTAACTTACTAGTTAATTGTAGAGTCTCCAAAAAAAGTGTGTAAGAAGAAGGAAGTCCAACAATTAAAATTGTGACCATAAAACTATCATCTACTACTAGAAAACTGACATTAATGATTTCCTACTTAATATTCTTAAGTCTGGAGATATATTCATGAACATCACCTCCTTCAATCAATTTTTGTTGCAACCATTTTAATTCTAGATCAACCTTATTTGATTCCAGCTGAGTATCAAAGAATTCTTTAAAGGTTCTCAAAGTAGACCATGCATCTGTAGCATTTGCTATATGGACATACATTTCATCATTGATAGAAGATTTAATGAGAGTTAATGTTTTTGCATTCTTAACTTCCCATTTTGCTAGTGTAGCTGCAATTGTGGGTTGATTTAGCTTAATATCACCATCACATATACCCTGCCACAATTCCTTATAAATGAGAGTGCTTTTAATGAGGCGTTGTCATATTTTATAAGATTTTGTATGCTCAAGTTTGTCGAAATCAGGAAAAAAATGAATCGTCTTTGACATTGTAGTTTTGAAGTTTCGCACCAAGAATCAGGCTCAGAAAAAAATATCATGATGGGTAACTCACCATGCAACACACTACACAAAAAAAATGATCTATCGGGGCTTGGCCTTGACCCACGTATAGTCATTGAAACAAGAGAAAAATGTCTGAGCTTTACACTTGGCTCTAGTGAGTTTCTCAAATATTTACAAGGTAACTTTCAAAATTTGACTTTTACGATAATGCTCTTGCAAATCCTGGTGGAAAAATTACCCCACCTCAAAGTAATATTACTTTGAGCTACAATATCATACTTATCTCTCCAAATAAAAATTACAGATAATATCCCCTTATTACTCCAAAAAAAAAATTTACAGACAATAAATTACTAAAATACAAAAACACACCATATCTCTCCAAAATAAAATATGCCTTATCTCTCCAAAAATTTACAAAAAAAAAGAAAATTACTTATCTCTCCAGCAAAGAATTTTTCACTTCTCTGATTCAACTTTAAACTTAAAAAAAAAATATTGTCAAAAGCTAGATCTTTTTTGCTCATCCTTTAGGCTAGTTGTTAGCTGACCCACGCTAGCTGGCTGGTTATGCTCACGCTGGCTGGCTATGCTAGCTTCACATTGGCTCTGTTGGCTTCACCTTGGCTGGCTAGGAGCAATGGTAACTTCCAATCCATTTCATCTGCTCGGTGATGACAAAAATGGTGATGTCTTGTAGCTCGTCTTCATGCCTCAGGAGAAAGCATCAGTTAAAAAGGCCTCTCAGCCTACTCAAATGGCACTGACTAATTTCCCGTCCAAACCCCTACCTCCGACTCTCTGCATGCTAGATCTCTATGTTCCAGATAAAATCTACATGTTTGAGGCTCAGATTACCACCAGCGTAAGGGTGCGAGAGAGTCAAGAAAATGAGTGGGCTGAGGAGGTAGAGCCAGGAGAGGAGGAGACTGCAATCAAGATGTGGGCTATAGCAATCATGGATGCAAAGGAAACTAAAAGAGCTCATGACAATGTGAACAGAAGATTAATGCTTGTCATGAAGAGTGGAAAGTATACACTGGGTTACAGAGTCTAGAAGGACTACCAAAGGAAAATATATTATCATTACAAATAACTGCCCTCCTTTCCGTAGATCAGAAATAGAGTTTTATGTTATACTTGCTAAGGTTGGAGTGCATCATTTCAATGGAAACGCCATCATGGTTATAATCAAACTTCCATGGCATGGCTCTCAACATAGAGGTGTGGGATGATGAGCAAGTCACATGGGCTACTCCAATGCTTGGAGTCAAACTTTCATTTATGCTGAAGTAATTTTTTTATTTTTAAATCTGCTAAATATAAAAATTAAAAAATTAGGTACCAAATATTAAATGACGAAATTAATGGAGTTTTCCATGTGCCTGTACAGCTAGAATCTGCTCTTCACATTAGTTGCAACATTAGTGGAGCTCTAATACCATAATAATGGCAGAAGTGTCCTTAGACAGGTAATTTTATTAATCAGAAAAAAAATAATTACATCGGGAATTTTGCAAAAGTTTACACCCTAACAACCAAACACTCTTGCAATGAGCTATTTATAAGCTCAATGTCCTAACTACCTCTAATTATGGATCACTTATGAAGTAACAAGTGTCCACTTACAATAAAGTCTATTCAAACAACTTACTTACAATTCTCCTAAAATAGAGCCTAAGATACGACACATTTGTAGCCTCATATCTTTTACAACAATATACTAATTCTAAATGTCTCCATTAAATAATTAAATGTTCTAGATTAATAACTATTAATTTAATATCTTTAATAAATAATTATTTTATTCTAACTTAATAGCCTATGATAATATTTATTTTTGGATCATCTAACAATTGGCCATGATTTTAAAATGCATGGTATTGACTCATGGAATTCCTCAAGAATATAATCTATTTAAGCGGGGATTAAACTAGCATAGATTCATGTTAGTTTGATGTTAAATTTAGATACATAATTATTCGTAGAAATAAATATTGGGTAACATATAATATTGCAATATTTCTCCTCACCCAATTCACTTTTTGTGCTCTACGGCCGATTATAGGGCATATGTGTAGATATAATGTAAGCAAACATTTGTAATGTCACCTCAATTGTGATAAACATATTTGTAATAGTTAATATAGATCTATTCCATGTATAAATTTAATTGATAATAAAAACTTGATATTTAAAATATGACAAGATTTTTAATCATGAATATTTATCATGGATATTAATAAGTTTTACGTAGGTTTTTTACAATACCATGGGCCAATAGCCACAAGAGAAAGATAGAGAGGTATTATAATACCATGGGCTACTACCATGATTTATCAATACCATGTGCCATCTAGACTTTTGATTATTATATTTTAATTATTTTGGTACAATATCATGGGACAATACCATGTTTTATCAATACCACATGCCCAAAAACAATAACTTATTTCAAAATCAAAATATTTTACTAATACTTTATTTTAATTTATTTTTATAACATTTTTTAATTAAATCTAAGAGAAAAAACATTATAATTACTTTTGAGGTATATGTTATATTTATATAATATAAATAATATTATAAAGAACTAGGATAGATGCATTTTAACCAAGGATCCAAGCAATGTGAGCAAGAAAAGTGATTAACAATGATAGAGGAAAGATAGTGCATGAATATTTTAAGTTTTTTATTATTGTATTTTTTTTAACCTGATTTGTCCAAAATATAGGTTTAATATTTTACAACCAATTATGTTTTTTTTTTTAATTTATATATTTTCTTAAATACAATACAATTGGATCATATTTAAGAAAGAGAGTGATGTGGAAGGGGGAATAGAGTGGGGATATATACATAGAGATGGGAGAGATAGTGAGAGAGAGAAAGGAATAGATAGAGGAGGGTTATACATAGAGGTGGGAGAGATAGTGAGAGAGAGAAAGGATTATATAGAGGAGGGGTATACATAGAGGTGAGAGAGGTAGTGAGAGAGAGAAAGGAATAGATAGAGGAGGGGCAGAGATGGAGTGAGAGATGGATTTTTTTGGGGGAAAGGGAGGGAGTTAAGAACAAAAACATTGAGAGATAGAGGTGTAGAGAGAGAGGGAGTGATAAGGGAGAGATAAAGATGGAATGACAGAGAGAGGAGATGAGGGAAGAGAGAGAGAAAATGATAGGATATATATGGGGAAAGAAGGGGAAGAGAGAGTCAGGGAGACATAGATATGGACGGGGGAGAGAGAGGGAGAGAGAGAAGGAGAGGGGAAGGGAGATAGTGATAGAGTTGGAGGGTGGAGAGAGAGAGAGAGTATATGATGGGGGGAGAGACGGAGGGAAGTGGGAGAGAAGGGGAGAGAGAGGAAGGAAAAACAGAGAGGACTTGAGAGAGAGGAGAGAGAGGGGTAGAGATAGAGGGAGTTTGAAGGGGAAGAAATACACAAAGAGAGAAATGTGGAGAGGGAGTAGCAAGGGAGAGATGGAGAGTCAGTGAGGGGGAGAGAAGATAAAGAGAGATAGAGAGAAGATGAAGAGAGAGAGAGGTATAGGAAGAGGGTGGGAGAGAGATAGACAAATTTGAAGAGAGAGTATGTATTTTTTTGGATGAGAAGGAGAGACAAGGGTTGATAGTGATATAGATGGGGTGGGAGAGAGGGTAGAAAATAGAGACAAAGAGAGAGAGGGAGGAAAAGGGAGATATGGGAGACACACACACACACACACACACATATATATAGAGAGAGAGTGATGTGTTTAGGGGACTGAGATAGAGAGGCCAATAAGTAGAGATGGAGGGAGGTAAAAATATAGATTGCAGGGGGAGAGAGGGAAGAGGAGAAAGATAGAGAAACAGAGGGAGAGGCCGATAGAGGGAGAAGGAGGAGAGAGGGAGGGTAAGTGAGAGAAGGAGAGGGTAAAGGAGATAGACACAAAATGGAATGTGGAGAGAGAGGGAGGAAGAAAGAAACACACAGAGGAAAATACAGACATAGAAGCTAGAACTAGAAAGTCATGAATATTTTGGATTTTCACAAGAATAGATGTACTGATTTCAATGTAGTTGTTTATTTCTAATCCTATTTGATCACATGCACTATATGCATTGATTTCAGTGTAAATATTGATTAATAATCCTATTTAATACCTTACACTAGATGCATTGATTTTAGTGTTGATGATGGTTTGTGCTCCTATTTGATTTCTTGCACAAGATGCATTGGTATCAGTGTAGATATTGATTTCTAATCCTATTTGTTTACCTCCACTAGATGCATTGATTTCAATGTAGATGTCAATTTCTAATCGTATTTAATACCTTACGCTAGATGTATTGATTTCAGTGTGGATGTCGATTTTAAATAATACTTGATTGCTTCCATTAGATGCATTGGTTTTAGTGTAGATATTGATCTCTAATTCTATTTGATTGCTTCCGTTTGATCCATTGAGTTCAGTATAGATGTTTATTTCTAATCCTATTATATCGTTTTCACTAGATGCATTGATTTTAGTGTAGATGTTGATTCCTGATTTGGTGCAACTAGATGTACGATTTACATTAATTTCAAATTAATTAGATTAATAGTGTGCATTGATTTTAGTTTAAGCACATCTCCTCCTCCTCGATCTATATCTATATCTCCCATTGTCTCTCCTTCTCTATCTCTCTATCTCACGACCTAAACATACACACTCCCTCTCCATATCTATCTATATCTATCTCCCTCCCATCCATTTCCCTCCCTCTCTCTCTCTTCCCATTTACTCTCTCCATATCTATATCTCTTCCTCCCTCCATGTCTTTTCCTCTATCTTCTTCCCTCTCTCCCCCACATATATATCTATATCTCCCCTTGTCTCTCCTTCTCATCCCCAAAACATACACACTCTCTCTCATTGTAAGCACATAAAAATTATTCATGAAGTGCATTTACTTATGTGTTACAGTAATTCAACCATAAATACAATACTTGAATTTTCATCCTAAATAAAAAATTTTCTTACCCTCATTGTAAGCACATAAAAATTATTCATGAAGTGCATTTACTAATATGTTACAGTAATTCAACCATAAATACAGTACTTGAATTTTCATATGAAATAAAATGTTTTCTTACCTGAAATTTTTGCTTCTTGAAACAATAAAATATTTATAATTGGATACATTCTTGATTTTCCATCATTCAACATTGCAATAAAATATTTATAATTGGATACATTCTTAATTTTCCATCATTCAACATTGTTAATTTATTTGCATTCAAACGTGGTAATAGAAAATAACTAGCATTGAAAATTATTTGGGGTTTAACACTCCATAAGTCACAATAATTGATTTTGGAGAAAACTACTATTAATATTGAAGAGAAATAGAGACAAGGTATGCTTTTAAGTGCAATAGCTCGAGTTAAATATTCAAATGGTCTATGTTTCCAATTACCCTTTTCATATCATCGATATGAGAAAATGGAAAAACTAATATGTGTGACAATAGGAACAGTAAAAGAAAACAGCTTTAGATTCCAACCACTCTATTCATATGATCAATATGAGAAAATGGAAAAACTAATAGGTGTGACAATAAGAATAGTAGATGAAAATAGTTTCATATTGATCGCAATGAATATTGTTTATAATTGACTATATTATCATTATTCATATTTTCTATCAATCAAAATCATTACATTAACACTTTGCACTCAAAATTTTTATTTCATCATTTTTCATTATTCAAGTTACTAACAGTCTCTCTCATCTCAAAAAATTGAGGTAACTAGGAAAATTTTAAATTAAACAGACCAAAATAATCTTAGACATATTTAGCATATTCAAAATAATCGAAATAATTAGATGTTCAGCAAATTTTGTATGACCGCAAATGACTGAAAACAACCTAGATACATCTTAACTCTAGATCTATTAAGTGCCGAAAGGGATCAAATATCTTGAGGTGTAGGCCTTTCCTAAAGTTTTTCACTCGAAAATGAGGTTTTCACCTCGATATATTTGATCCCTCTCGGCACTTAACAGATTGGGAGTTAAGATGGATATAGGCTAGTTAAATGTTATAGAATGAATGTTTTAAGATTTGATTTATTTATTATTTTACTATCTGACATATAGAGATGGTTTGAACGCATTATTTATTGCATACGTAAAAAAAATAAATTTTTTTTATTGTTCTACTATGTTGACATTGGGTTTTTGGTATATTATTTTTGTTGATGTCCTCGTGCTAGCACATGCCCAACTATATGGCCTGAAACCTAGCCTGACTTGTACGAGAACTGTTTCGAGTGATTTAATGTATTTTCCTAGAAACCTAGTAGACCTTCACATTGGGTGATCGAAATAACAATGAAGACATCATTATATTTTGGAACCCCTCCTATTTATCGATGTTGTTGGACCTGCTACACATCGAGGAGCTTCACGTTCCGCTGGGGACATCGGAGCGGGCACTCTACAGGGAGGCTCTTTACTATGACATCATGGACCACCTCCACGGGGTGAAGTGGGGCGAATCGATGGTAACCAGAAGGAGCTCTTAGCCTCCACCAGCAGGCACGAAATGGGTGACGTTACAATGAGCCTGGCATCTTCAGAGGGGGCTGTTGCATTTCCCATGGAATCAAGGTGCATATTTATGACTCGACTCTAGAGGAACAAACTCCCTTGACTCTAGAATATCATGTTGTCAATGATGTTATCTTCATGAACCCCCAGCGCTTGGTCATATGCACCTGTGAGCACATCAACAAGGGCGGAATAGGCATCAGAGTCTTTGGTACCCAAATGAGGAAGCCCTAATTCAAGTTGCAGGTCTCCCATGACAACCAACGAAAGGACTTCACGATCAGGGTGCTTGCCAATGACGATGGTCATGTATGCTAGTTGTCATGGGCGCAACAGAGAGTACAGTGTTGGACTATGGCACCAAACCTTGGGTCGCCATGTCGATTTCCTTTACTAGGCAACTGAACGCTAATGACTGCGCATTACGTGGAAGCTACAGTGGTTACTAAAAAGTTTCTTATTGCTCATTGCCACGCTCTACCCTCTCTGCGACAATAGTTTCATAGGCCTCCTTGATTTCCAAGAGAGAAAAGTTGTCTAGTCTTGGATGGATTTGGAGGTTCCCGGGATTGCATGGTATGACAAGGTGGTTTTGGATCCATGTTTCATGGAAGCCTGCAGTAGTGTCTGTGTTGTGAATCAGTGTGACAATTTGATGTTTATTGATATGAGGAGCACTTATCAGAGTGTCTGGTGGTGTCACCAGAACTGGCCCGGGAAGACAATTGAGAGCGGGGATAGATACTATTCAAAGCTTTTTCCACACGATAATTAGGTCTTCTCCTATGAGAATGGAAGTGTGTATGTATTTTGCAGCCCTGTTTAGGTTTTCATGTCCACTCTAAGGAAATTGAATGGGAGCTCAATTTTTTATATTGTTGTCGGTGGTGATTGCCTCGTTGCACTTTGCAATGAATAATTGTTTGTTGGGTAACCCTAGGTCCTTCTAGAATTGTAAATATTTATTATGATGATTAATAAAAAAGTGTAGAGGCTTCTATAAATTTCAATGCTTTTTACATAGGTTTGTATATGGCTATTTTCTATTATTGCCTACCACAAGTCTTATTAGGTGTTTCTCAAGTTAGAAGGGTTTCTTATCGACAAATTGTGCTTGGGGTGTAAAACTGAGTTTAAGATCCTATTGGACAGAGCGTTGGATTTATTCTCAAGGTTGAAATTCACTAGAAAATAGTTCCATCCAACATTATTAGTCTTCTACCCATTTCACTTTTAGCTCAGATTGCTTACTTTTCTTGTATATTGTTTGGTGTTGATGAAGTTGAGGCTATGTTATTGATCATGGGAAGATTCATGAGGAGGAAAAGATAGGTTTGATTTGGGGTGTTTTCATATATTGTTTGGTGTTGATGAAGTTGAGGCTATGTTATTGTGCATGAGATGATTCACGAGGAGGAAAAGATAGGTTTGGCTCAGGGTAGGACTTGAGCCAAATATATGTTGAGTAAAGGGTTTAGTTTGACTGTAAGCTTTGTATTCGATCAATTGCAACTTGCAAGGCACTATGTGCAAGATAATTATACTTTAACCTATGGTCACATTCTTTAGTGGCATGTGAGTAAGACCATTGGATCCTTGTGAGCATCGGTATCATTTTCGTAGTCTGATTAGAGTTGTTACATTCACATACTAGTGTCATCCTTAGGTTTTTGATAGTGGATACGGAGATGGGAGTATGTCACATTACATAGTTGATTTTCTCCTAAACCTCTATTTATGGCTTGTGTTAGGTGGTGAATTTTGTGAATGCATTGGATTGATTGGTACTTTTCATAACTCTTTTGATAGTGTTTATCCTAGTCTGTATCTATTAAAAAAAGCTTGGAGTGACCTCTTAATGTCTTTCTATATTTAAGGATTGGTCAATGGTTCTTGCCAAATATTTCTAACTTCATCTAGTACATGTCATGTGTTTTTCCTACTTTTCCATATTTCTATAACTGTCTTATCTCATATGTATCACCCTCCTCCCACATCTACTGAGTAACTAGCCAACCGAGGTAAGATGAGAGGATACTATGACTAGATTCAACCTCCTATGTGACCTTAAGGAGGTGCAATCGATAGAAACAGGTCATACATACCTTCCACATCAACTACAAGACTCTGAGGAACCATTCCAACCACTTAGGGAGCTAACTGTTGGGTCCCACTGAGTTTTTCGAACACTTGACCTCTAGAAGCTCTCATGTTATAGCCCTCCAACATTGAGGATGTTGTAGACACTGTCATGACAAGGAATGCGAACCTCCAAGCACTATTTTTCTCAATTTTTTGCTAGCATCCCTGGGTTTTCAGCCACTTTTTCATGACGAGAGCCTAGGTCACTGCACATAATTGAATAATATCTCCATAACAGTAAAATAATAGGGAAATTATGATGCAAAAGAAAATAGATGAACAAACGATTAAACAAAACCCTACTATCCATCACTAACATTTTGTCAAACATATTACAAATACGTAATCTACAAGTGCAAATAATGTATTTAAGCATAGTGATTTGATACTTATCTGAGAATCACTAAGAATTATTGTTCCTACTTATCATTTGTTGCATTATCATATATTAGTTCATAGATACATTGTCCATTCATTTACAAGTAAAAACATGATGAGATTGATACATAGACATCGTCATAAAACACTTATATAACCAGCATAATAGCAATAGAAATAACAATGAAATAATAGCCATATGATCAACATATAAATCAATATAATGCTCAGATAAATACAAGGAGAAATAAACCTTCATTAGTGATGCAAAATCTTGTAACAACCCTGGTGAAAATTCCATGTAAACTATAGATAAGGCCATGGTGTTCTGTAACAACCCTTATGAAAATTCCATGGAAATATATATATAAGGCCATGGAGATGGGATACATATTCCAAGCTAAATGGTGGGGAACAAATCCTAATGGGTGTTGATTCAATTTATTATGGCTACAAAAATTGGCAAAGGCAATGGCTAAGGCATTAAAGAGGCAAAAAGGTAGTTTTGAACACTCATTTATGAAAATAATGGAAATTAGGAGAAAATCAAGATGAAAGGTCATATCTTGCATGTGAGGAGGATGTTGAAAGAGAATAATGGAAAATGAAGAAAATAGAGGCCTCATTGATAAAAATAATTTTGAGGATTAGTGGGCACAACTTGGTCCATTCAGTGTTGGGGCTCTCTTCTATTCTCTCTCGCTCATACTCTTTGATAATTAGACTTTTCTTAGGGAAATCTTGGAGAGTGTGGAATATTTGAATTTTGGAGAAAGAAGGAAAAGGAAGATCAGGAAAGTGCCAGAGGGAATCGAGATCAACATCTAGATCATATTTGTTGGTTGGTAATGAGTTGCATGTATGATTTCTTCACTAGTTTTGGCATGCATGGCACATCCATGTGGCTTCTTGGTAATGATCTATCGTTGGCATGAAGGATGGCTTGGATTGACAATGGATTTTCATAGCATTGCCATTTTTTGGATAGCTATGGTGTTGAGGGTTTATTCTCTTTGTTTTTGGTTGGTTCTCATGTGTCCTTACCTTAGGTTGAGCTATTAGTTCACGAAAGCCATGGTTGGACAAACACTCTGGAATCCTTGTAATGGCTTGGGTTGAGTTACTAGTCCTGGAAGCCTTAGTTGCATAAAACACTATGGAAGCCCTATAATACCTTGGGTTGAGATACTAATCCTGGAGGCTTTGGTTGGACGAACTATCTCGAAGCCCTTGGTGGGCTGAGTTACTAGTCTTGGAAGCCTTAGTTGGAAAAATGCTCAGGAAGCCCAACAACAACTATGGATTAAGTTACTAGTCTTGTAAGCCTTGGTTGGATGAACACTCTGGAGTGTGACGAAAATTGTGGTTTGAGTTACTAGTCCTTGGAGCCAAGTTAGAGAAAACACTTTGGAAGCCCTCGAAGGCTTGGATAGAGACCAATCTAATGATGGTTTTGAGATGTTTGGCCATGAGGTAGAATCACTATTTGATGGGTTGAGGTGGATAGCCTATGCAAGCCATGGACGAGTTTTGATTGATGTGTTCTATGGGATCCCACATTCATGCTTGGAATATGGAACAATGGTGAATAGATAAAGAGAGATTTGGCTTGGTCATTATACGGTCGGGTGGAATGTGGAAGTCCCATTTCGAGTTGGGATTTTGAATCAATGAAAGCTTATTTATCCTTATATTTCTATGAATATTAAGATGGATTATATATGATTTATATGGTTTTGATTTCATGGATATTTCTGCCCCTATTTTGTTGGTTATTTATATGTTTTATGATAACAACTATGTACAGCTCTCATCATGTTCTTACTTGTTATTGAATGATCAATGTATCTATGACCTAATGCATGAAATAATAGCTAATGTGATAAGGAGAAAATGGTTTATAACAACTCTGAGATACGTATGAAATCTCTACACTTAATTCTATTTTTTACAATTGACGTAGGTTACAGGTTAATGATATGTTCAATGAAATGTTTATCATGGCTAGTAGGGGTCTGGCAAAGGTCGTCATCATCTCATTACTTTTTTATCAGTGCTTCCCTATAATCTTCCCAATTCTAAGCATTCATTTCATTTTAGGCAGTAGCCTAGGCTCTGGGCCTAAAAAAGTGGCTTAAATACCATGGTCACTAGTACAAAACTAAAAATTATTGCCCATAGTCACTCGTAGGGAGGCCTATAAGAAAGAAATTTGGTTTCTCGTCTCTCCCTTTCCCATAACATGAGAGTGACTATGGCCTAAGACATCCAGAATAATACTAGAACCTAGGGACAGGTTGTCTGAGTGGATGACTTGTCTTCTGAGTGTTCTATTGACAATGTCGCATGACTATGTGTGAGGTTCCATCAATTCCATTTCATTAAGGTTACCTAGGAGGTTGAATCATAGCATAGTTTCTTCTTGTCACATGTTTACCCTAGCTAGTCAGTTGCTTAGCTAGATGTTGGAGGAGTGTGTTACAATCCAAACCTAGGGTGGGACTACCATGTTCCACCCAAGCATAGAATGGTTGAGCCAAATCTCTCTTCATCCATTCACAACTATGTGATATTCCAAGCATAAATGTGGGACTCAAACCAAAAGAACCAACTAGGGCATCCCAAGGCTAAAACACCTCACTGTCATCAATAGAAACCAAGATTTACCTAGTGCATCCTAGTGCTATGGGGTAAAATGCATGGGATGAAAACTACCCTCGAAAGTCTTCCTAGGACGTTTGACAGACCATAAGGTTATCTGCAAAAGTTACCTGTTACACACATGTTCATCTATCATACATATATTGACAAGGTGTGGAAAGAGGTTCACCTTGGTTCTTTCTAGATTCGCTTGGGGATCTCCTTGCGGTAAGAAGAACTCCTCCTAACCGGCTCCAAGATGATTCCTGCACAAAAGAACAAAGCAAACCAATCACAACATACACTTTTGACAATTAATGTAAGAATATGTAACAAATATCTATAAATGTATAACTTATCTACTCAACACAACAAGCATCATAATGAACAAATAAATGCACAATATCGCTGACACTTTGGAGAAGGGAACACAACCGTAGTCCTATATTCAGAATGCAAGAGTGATTACAAAAACCCATTGTATCAGCCTTCCTTGCCCCTTCTTCCTCTCTCTCTCTCTCCTTCTTTTAGCTAGCTCCTTCAAGAATATGACAGTTCACAACAGCTCTATCGGCTATCCTTCCAAACGCTCTGATCCCCTTTGCAATGGCCCTCTAATTGCTTATATAGAAATCAGATTAGGGCTGCCAAGCTCCACCTATAGTTCATTTGGGAAAAAACCATGAACCTGCCTTGTTTAAAAGCTTTTTCCCATTTGCTTTCATTCTCAGAATAGAATTTCTCCAAATATCTTGATTTTTGGAGTTTCCTTGCTTTTCTAGCACAAATTTAGGGATTTAATATCTATATATTTATGAGTAGATTCGTTGGCATAACCACATGAACATCACTTAAGTTCACTAATGCTCCCTCTGGTCTAACATCAAGAGTTAGCAGGGTGACTAACACTGCTTTATGCTTGGTAACAAGCTCTATAAAGTAGGTTCTCAGTGTATGGAGAGCATTAGTGTGGATTCTGGGCCTGCAGTTTTGATCATTACTTCACTCATCTTGTCCTTCTCCTCTGAGTTGATTAGGAGGTTAATTTGTCCAATAATAGATGCCCCCTAAAGTATGAGATCAAAGGCAGTGACGATGGTCGAAATACTTTATGAAAAACACTCTAATTTGTTGTCAAAATCTTTGTAGAGAGAGAGAAGTTTTGAGTGGAAAGGAAAACTTGATACAACAAAGATACATATATATAAACTGCTAAAATCATGTCCTAATTTAGGTATTCCCATGCTCAGTAGCTATGTCAGAGTAATTTTCTCCTCGAAGATATAACAATGCTAGCCACCAATATGGCACATGGCGGATCCAATGTCATAATAAATCATCATGAAATAGCTATCTCTAAAGAACAATATTGTAGCTTGGGAGAGGAAACAACGCTGAATGATGCAAGCCTCTACCCAAGGTCTTGATTCCTGCTTCACCGAACAGCATAGATCGGTACATGTGATAACATGAGTTGACGCCGAACATGCACAGAATCATTTGATTACCAGTCAATAATGGAGACTGTTAACAAATGTGAGGAAGGCCTCTGATAATGGTGATGGTCTCCAAGATGCGCAGTATAAACTAACGAGTGTGAAAGATTTTTTATCGTCAAACACTCATAGAATCGCTTAACCAGGAGCCAATAATGAAAGCCCGATCAAACACAAGGTAACCTGCCACTAATGTCTGCAAGTACCAAGGCACTAAATGTGTTTCTTGGTTATCTTCCTAAATAGGGTGTTGAAGTCGATACAAAGAAACCTGTCGAAAGGTAGGCAATGACGTGTCCTACATCAGTTGACTCGAAACCAGACAAGGATGATTTTGTTTTTTGAAGAATATTTTGAGATTTTGGGTCTAAAAAATGGAGGGCATGATGAAAGGATATGTAGGATTGGTTGATAGAGGAAACAAATGGGATCCCTTGAACAATAGAAGGCACAACAACGGTTTTAACCAGATAACACTAGACTCATGAACACTGCAGAGTGTTTAAGATACGAAGATGCAATTACATCAGGGTGCATAGGCTAAAATCTCATAGGTTGGTAGGGTTCATACTGAGAGGTTATCAAAATGACAGTTTATCTGAGGGAGTGCCATGTTCAAGGGAACAGATGCTGCGAAATCATGCTTTCAAATACAAGATACAGTTGTATTGTCCAGACAAGTAAACTCATCGATCTTTTCATGTTTAAAGAATCTGAAAAGGATTGCAAAAAGAATGACTCTTTGCCCTATCTGATTGGCTTAATGAGTCCAGACAGGCAAACTCATCGATTTTTTCATCTTTTAAGAGTCTGAAAAGTATTGTAAAAAGAACGACTCTATATCTTGTCTGTGTATTTAAAGAGTCCAGACTAGACAACTCGGTGGTCTTTTCATATTTAGAGAGTCTGTAAAGATCATAAAGAGAGACTCCATGGTGGTCCCTTTGTCATAGTTGTTAACCGAGTGCGACAAAAGGTTAATAGTATACCCATATCAGTTAATTTTCTATATTTAATCTATTGAACCCAGATAAAGAGAAACCTTTTTCCAATAGATGTCAACCTCATTTTGTTATGAGTACGAGGCGACAAACTAAACTCTTGTTTTGTCATGACACTTTAACGAGCTCAGTGACAAAAACTCGAGATTTTTCATTTTTTAACAAGCACAAAATAAGTACCTAAAAGAATGCTCAGGTCATCTTCAGCATGTTTAACGAGCAACAAGGCACAGCTTATGATTTTTTCAGTTTAAAGAGCGAGAAAAAAGTGCCCAAAAAGGATGCTCCATTGGTCTTTTTTAGTTTATCAGCTGGAACAAGATCAAAAAAGAGGTGCTCAGGGCATTGTTTGCCTATATTTATCTAGTGCACATAATGAAAAACTCGGGGATGTTTATATTTCTTAAAGAGCGATAAAATATCATAAAAAAGTGCTTTACGAATTGCAGTATGGATGTTTAACGAGTCCTACTACAAAAAACTTGGAGATGTTTGTATTTTTTAAAGAGAAATAAAATATCTCGAAAAGCACTCTGCCGTAGTTAGATATATTTTAATGAGCTTAACTATCAAAACTTGGGGATGTTTATTTTTTTTAAAGAGCAATAAAATATACCTAACAGTGCTCTATAAGAATTGCATGCAGCTTTTACTGCTTTGCATTCCTAAAAGTACTTTCATCAAAAGTAGTAAAAAGTATAAAAAGGCAGCAACTTCTATTATTTGGGTTCATGCATGATAGCAAATCATGTAGAATGGAACACTTTCTCTTTAATGATTTTAAAAAAATCATGTCTCTCAAAGTTATATCAGGATATGCTTTGAGCTTTCACTTGCATCATTTTCACTATTTTTGAAGTTTGTGAGAGCTAGTTGGAGCTCAAGAGGAGTGGATTTTCCACGGACCATTGCAGGAGTTTTGGGAAACCATTCGGCGTGCCATCAGACCTAGGTGAGAGCTAAAACATTTCTCTATGCTTTATTAAATCTTTCTAACAATTTTGTGGGTGGAAATTTGCAGATCTGAGGTGCCCTAGAGCAATTTTTGTGCACTGACGCCCTCTAGATGACCAGTATAATGTGTTAAACGCATTGTACAAGCCATTGGGGGGTGTTAATCCTCCTTCTGTATCATTGGAAGGGGTGTTAGGGATATAGGGAATATTTGAGACCCTCATGCATGGATTCTTTAAGTGATTTTTCCCCATTTTAACTATTTTTAGGGTCCTTTTGTGGAGGTTTCAGGCTGAAATGACTCACCTATGGAGAGAATGGGCCCATGATAATGAGGAATTGCTGATGCGTAACGATCTAGCTTGCATACTTGCATTACGCCATACGAATTTATTGAAGTATGCAAGGCTAGAGTTGATGAAAGGACAAGAGGATTTACTGAGATGGATCATACAGCACTGAGATGAACAAGAGAAAGTGTTCAGAATTGGAGATCAAGAGTTGGCGATTGACTGGGACGATATTTACTTTTTGACTGGTTTGTCGTGCTGTGCAGCACAAGAAAACCTCACTGATGGCAGGTCAGATTCACGATCTACGTCAAATCTAGTATAGAGTTACTGCATCCCTGGGAGTGAGCTAGTCAGCAACAGAGTCCCAATAGAGAGGATTCAATCTTGATCTATGAGGGCAGTTTTATGGTTGATTGTGCATTTCTCGAGGTAAAAAAGTCCCCACATAGTGACAAAGGCCCAAATGTTGCTTGCCATTGATTATGTCCAGCCCCAGATGTTCAACTGGTATGATGCAGTGCTTTGCCAATTGAAGGCAGAATTGACAGCATGCAACACCCATACCCAACACAGTTTTGGGTATGGTACTACCATAGTCTCATTTATCATTGAGAGGGTACCTATCATCTGCCCATGAGTGAGCCTAGGTCCTTTTGATCTGAGGGAGCCAAGGCAGGGTCACTGGTCATCACTTGATCCTCGCACAAGAGGAGGACCACTCTGACACTTCTTTGATGAAGACTTCTTCCAGTGGCTTTGCAGCCAAATAGTGATTGTTGATGATTATGCTTATTAAGGCATGGATTTCACTGGCAACCTAGACTTGATGCTACCACCCGGGACCAACTAGGGTCGTCAAGGTGAGAATAATTCTGATAATACTTAAGTATTTTTGTAGTTTTGAACGTATATGTAATGTTTTTTAATGATGAGATAAGAACTTAAATGAAACCTTTATGCTTAACACAGATGTGGCACTAGTATGACCTGCAGGCGATCCTTGTTATGTGTGACGAGGCATCCAACTACATGCTGGAGGGGGCGATGACAGTCTCTGTGAGGTTCTGAGGAACCTAGAGGGTTTGACTATAGGTGTCCCTCCTCTTCCTATGAGGGAGATTCCTACTCATATCTAGCGACATACTGTTGGTGTACTTGAGCGATTTTTGGTTCCTCTTCGAAGGGTAGCTAGCGCTGTTTTAACTTTTCTGGAGAAATAGTCTCATTTTAGCAGGTGTTTTGGGGTAGCCATATGAGTGTTTGTAGCTGAGATTTGAGCCATTTTGTACTCAAGTCATCCAAGTTTGTGGATATTTTGATGTAAAAAAGTGGATTTCAATATAT
>APFE030592680.1:1349-136377 GCA_000404065.3 Pinus taeda | reverse complement strand
ACATTTGCATTGCAAGAAGAATGCATGAGACAAGTACTCCACTAAATAATAAAACAATCCAATCACATCAAAAAAGGTAAGAAAAACTTATGAATACATAAAATTACAAAGAACTTGCCCAGCATGACACTAGGCACAATACTTTTTCAGATAGAGCCCGTATGTGAGCTCCTTGAGTGGGATCCCATCCCAGTCCTATAGTTCATATGCCCCTGAGGGGAGGACTTTTGTTATGACATACGGACCTACGCATATGGGTTGAAACGTGTATGCTTCCAAGAGATTATCTTTTGGATGATATAGTGATATGAAATCGCCTTCTTAAAAAGAAGAAAACCCAACCGCTTTTGCAAATTGGGTTTGTACCCACTCCTTGGGAGTTGTGAGTGCCAAATTGGCATTTCGATGGGTTTTATCAAAATACTTGAGGTATAGTACGCGTTCTTCTTTAGCTGTCGGGTCAGGCATGGGTTGAATGGCTATGTCAAGGGAAGGAGTTGGCCACCCATTTAATTCTTCCTCGTCATAAAGATCGATCTCATGCGCGACATACGATGGATTAAAGTCGGGAATTTCCTCGTGATACCGAACAAATTCTTCATGGAATTGCTCATGTAGGCAGGTGGAGCATGCAATTTCCTCAAGACTACAATCTGCTCTCATCTGGGTGTCTTCCATGGTGCCTGTTGTGACTGAATATCTATGGGAAATGACCAAGAAGTGTCATCAATGTTTTCATCCACCCCAAGAGTTTTAATGCTTATATAGGGCAGGAAGATGATTTCATTTGTGTCAGAGGACAAGACCTGAAGAGGCATCATGTCCGAGTCAGATGTCAGACCCAAAATATGCTAATCCTCCTAATGTTGCTCTCCAAAACTCATGATTTCTCGAATGAATTTATCCATTGATGGGAGTCGATCGCACGGACCTAAGGGAGGAGTGGTTATGGGAATGGGGGTGGTATCGTCGGCGATAGCCAACATGATCAGAGATGTGGATGCTCATTGAACGCCTTGGTAGGCTGATTTAGCAGATGACAATGGCATCTGGTATCCAAATATGTCGAGGTCTGAAGGCGCCATTAGGATCCAGGGATCAGTTGGTTCATGAGGAATTGATGAAAGCATGTTGACCAATTATGGAACTTGCGGCGAGAGAAGAGGAAAACAACCTATCAGGGAGGAAGCCTTCAAAAAACCGGTACCTATAATGACAAACTGTCAGTTACACCTCCTACTAGGGGTACAGAGTCATTTGGTAATGGTGAATAATCAGGGGTGCAGAAAGACAACCGATCCACTGTAATAACCTTTCCATCCAATGGAAATAGGATGATACGGAAGATAGTGGATATGATGGTTGTCATGGCATATGTCCAACTGCAACCCAGCAATAGATTATAGTCGAGTCTCTTCTCCATGACTTCTACATCCACCGTTATTGTTTTCCCAACCAATGTGATGGGAAAACTGGCTAAATATCCTTTTGGGAAAAAGGTGTGGCTGTTGAAAGCTTTAAGGGAGCTCGATGGCGAGCAGAGGGTTAGGGAACCCAAGGTGAGCCAAAATGAAGCTGACATGACGTAGGCCGAAATACCTTCGTTGATGACAGTTTAGTGTATACCTTTACCTTTCAAAGTGAGATGCACCTGAAATGCAAGCTAGTGTGAAAGGGAAGGTTTACACTTGTCCATGTCGAAAATAGCCATCATGGAATATGTATGTTCAATTCCCCCGATAGCTGAAAGAAAAGATTTCCTTTGGCTAGGGCATGTTTTTAAGACATTGAGCACCAACATAGATAATGGCACTTGCACCAAATCCTCTACGATGTTGTAGTGTTGCGCGGCACGTGTAGATGTCTTGTGTGTTGTTCATCATAGTGCCCCCTTGGGGTCTCAAATTACAAAGTCCTCAACTAGCCTTTAAATTTGCAAATCGTTGGGTGGCGATGGGTTTTGTCCTGTGGATGGTTCTACTACCGGAGCGACAGGAGCTTCATAAGATTTGGCTCTGGTTTTTAGTTCTACCATTTCAAATGTGTAAACGGTAGAACTTCCCTCACCAGCTGAAGGATGTTGTGAACTGTCAATGCCCCCTAATGTGGATTGTGGTTGGTTGGCAACAAGATTTTGCTACGTTTGATTAGGAAAAGGATTTCTAAGGACAGTAGGTGCCTTAACAGAATCTTTCTTGGCAAGGTAAGTTGTGCATTCTTGAAGACGCACACAATGTCAGGTTACGTGTTTTTCAAGACAGATTTTGCACAAATAGTTCGTGCCTTTATCCTTTTCCGTATCAGCAGGCACAATGGCCTTCTGTTTCAGGTTGGGTTGCTTAGATGGTTGCTCCTCAAAAGGAGCGGTCACTTTGGTGTAGACTGCATAGAGTTAATCACAGTGGCAGGAAGAGCAGTCACTTTGGTAGAGGGGTCCACTGCCAGCCTAGCAATGGAGAACCACTGAGTTGTTTTACGGTGATGCCAGAGGTTGCATCGCTGATCTCGTCAGTGTGCGCTCTAGGATGCTGCTTGGGGGCAGGATTGGGGTTATCGGAAGCATAGGGGATAATGTCGTAGAGAGTGCTAGACTATGAATAGATCAAATCTAAGTGTTGGGCATGACGTATCGATTGGTCCTTTGCGACCGCAACACCTAGAGTGACATCTCTAGTGATTTGTGGGAGTAGCGACTTACAGAACCAGTCTGCTAAGAGAAAATCACGGATGGGAGCTTTAACTAACCTCTGCCTATGTCTCAATTCATGGATATGATGAGAGATGTGGGTGGCGGTATCCTGATGAAATGAAGTAAGGAGATTTGTCCCTGTCTCATAATGGATAGGTAACTTAAAGTGGTTTATGAACTCCATCACTAAAGCATCAAAGGTATTCACTAACGTGTTTGGTAACTCAATCTACCACTTTGTAACATTTCCAGTGAGAGTGCTGGGAAAAAGATGTAATCGGACACTGTCATCCACCATAGAGTTAGAAACACACCAGAGATGGTAGGTGGTGACATGAGTGCCTAGATCCTCCCTTTGTTTTCCATCGCACTTACGAATATCCATCGGTATTTTATGTGGGATCGGCAGCCATTGTAAGTTGTTGTAGATGGGATCATTTGTCAACTTGTATAAGTTGGGGATATCCAATGTTGCCAAAAAAGAAAATTTTCGGGTGCCCCCAACTGGGACCATGGTGATGACGGATGACCTGAGGAGCTCTGTGCTCTTTCCATCGTTTGGTTCCCCATGGTGTACATTAGTTGCGTGGTGTAACAATTGTTTTGCGATACAGTGTTGTAGATGGGATTGCCATGAGGATTTTGATACTAAGGTATGAAGTTTCCCCTAGTATAGGCAGTGCTCCCTTGACTAACCTAAGCTTGTAAGTAGGGTGCCCCCATGGTTTGGGTGGGAATCCCTTGTGGATTCCCAACCGACATAGAACTAACCATATGGCTTTGATTGATAGAGGGAACACTCATGTCAATCATCGACTATCCATGTATGCGTGAGAACGATGGGGGAGCTATGACATTCCCCGCCATCATGTGCATATTATGAATTGCCCCAGATGTTTGAATCTGGGGGTTGTAACTGTACATTGGTGGCCAACCTTGGTTTTGGTAAACTGGGACCACGCCCATAGTGCTGCATTGAGTGTTATATGGAGCACTATATGTGGCACTAGTCGAAGGTATGGTTTGTGGCACCATAGGAGTGGAACCTGGCATCTTTTGGGTTCCACCTATAGATGGTGTTATGGGAGTTGCAGTACCTGGGATGAACAAGATTGCAAGGTTCTACATTACCAGCATTGTGATGACCATCGACTGGGGAAGTGGTAGAGGACAAATAGTGTCTCTATAATTCCACAACCCTTACTATGGGAGTAACAATAGGGTTCAACAGATTTGTAAGCGAAGTTTTAAAATGAGGAATAAATCCTTCCATAGAGAAATCCTCTATCAAATCAAAATTGTTGGTTTTTCACATAAACCCCCTATGCAATTTAGGAGAGTGATTCCTCAAAGATGAGGAATCCGAGTTAGTGGAACTCGACGGATCCTCCATAATGAGTGGAGGAAGTTCTAACAATCGTCTAGATTGATGACAAGGGCCGGATGTACCCACAATGACTATTAAGTTTTATCAAATAGTTTTTAATGTGATATTCTTTAAAGTCTCAAAAACAATAGTAGTAAGGTACCTAAAAATAAAAAAATACACTAAATATGTCAATCAGCAAATAGAGGAAATTACCTCACGTGATAAACACCGATTGCAAGAGATGAAACCCAATTTCTCAATGAGTAACAGAGAAGGATGGCAAAATGTATGGTTATGGTTACTTTTGAGCTTCGCCCGAACCTCATATTGAGGGGCCAAGTACTCTCGTGAAGACGAGCACCCTCCCAAAAACTGAAGACAAAGTAGGTCCATCCATTTTAGGTACTAGGACAACCCGTCCCAGTCACCTTGTGTAAGTACCTAGAAGTTTTGGCCACTATAGATACCTCAAATCACGAACATTACCATGGGGGACATAGTTGTAGACAACATGCTGTGTGGGCAGGATACCTGAGTCCCCCCCTCAGTTTCAAAATCCATGAAGGGACACTAGATACACAAAATTCCCAAAGGAGTTGTAAGGGAAGGCAGACTACCTTCAATAACAATCTAATATTGTCTCATATTTCGATCCATTGTGAGTGGAGTGGTCCTGGTAATATGAGTGCAGAAGGATTTTTCACTCGTTAATGACACTAGTTTTGATTTTCAACCTTGGGAAGTTGACTCACATCCTTATCCCAAGGTCCTAATCTAGCTAATGTTGGTTTTCTCTAAAAAAAGAGTTACTGATTAATTTTAATGTAAATTTTATTCTACTTGCTTATCTATCTTCGGTAGGGGTGTTGAAGTATGAATATGGTGGGACTCTTGACTCAATAAACCATGAAGAACAATGCTTTGAAAGAAAAAATCAATTTCTTATGCAAACAAGTCTTATTCTATGCATGTACCATATCACACATTCATGGATTCGTTAGTGCATCTCTATCCATTCAACACTTTGCATAACTGAAAGTTTCTTTTCTCAACATTCCCTAACAACTATTGAACCAAAACAAAGAATCCTACAACTATTTCGACAGAACGAGATGTACAATTTATCAACTTTTCTTTCAACAAAAGTGACTTTTATGAGAGAAAAACTAAAACATTTTCTTAAAAAATGAATTTTAATTCACCAAATTTGTTATCATGATACTGTTGCACATCCTTCTTTAGCCCCTAGGACAAGTCCCCCCCCCCCCCCTTTTGGTTCACAAATTCTCTAGAAAAACATGGAAATGGGAGACTAATTCTTTGTCTATGTGTAAATAGAGCTTTAGTTTGGCCACTAACGCTCCTTGTTCACAGTCAAAGAGCTTTATAAAGCTCTGTGTAGACTAGCAGCCTGCGTTAGTGATAGAAATAGCTCAAAAAGAGGGCTTTTAGGACCAGTTTATGAGGAGAATGCAACTTTGCAGGATCCAACAAGATAGATGATGGATCAAAAAAGGATTTGAAAAAGTGGGAAGCTCAGAGAAGGATATTCAATTATATGATTTAAAATTGTTCATCTCAATCCTTTAGGGTTGCAGATTTCTCAGTTTGCACTTTTCTTATTCTTCAAATTTTTCTAGGGTTGTTAATATGAAACATTCATAGATAGACATGTCTAATAACTCGGCTCTTGTTATGAGCATGGCGATTTCAATGTCTTCCTAGAGATGTATAAGATCCACAATGCATATATTCAAATGGTGCCCAATCTCCTTTTTTGTCATCATTTAATGAAGATTCGTGTTCCTTTTTAGTGGGATTTCAACTTTTACGAGTTTTTGGTAGCCATATGGGCCAGTTATCTTATATTCCAATATATGATTTGAATTTCTATGTATTCCCTTAAACCTTATGGTTCCACATCTCTTAGTGTGAATATTTTTCTTCTCTTCAAGTCGTTAAGAGGTTACGAATCTCTATGGTTAAATTAAGAGGTAGAATATGGTTATAGTGGAGGGAGAGGTAGATTTTATAGCTCACTATATGTATCATTAATTCTACATTTTAAGCAAGGCACTCTAAAGTTTAAACATAAGTGATTTCCTTACCTTTTAATTTCTTCTATTTGTGAAATATCACCAAAGCAGAAGCCAGGACAGAGAAAACTTTTAGGTTATATTGGACCTACAATGTTTGTGTCCATAGCATTCATGGATCCTGGAATCTGTATGTAGTTACTAATCTTTTACAATTTTATTTCATATATATTTGGGTATCGATGTTGATATCGAGAATTCTGGTTGTGTCTGAGTGGCGTTTGATTTACAGGGAGGGGTTAGGTTGAAGTAAGAGGTATTTAATAATAATAATAATCTCCTGAATGAGATGATTGATTCTAATTAATTACTTTTTCAATTACAAGAATTTATAATTCATCCTAATATAATATGGTTTGCCCAACTTTTTGGAGTTTTTAGTAGTTACTTTGGCTCATTCTTGTGATGTCTATAATTGGCCTGATTATTGAATATATTTCATCGAATTTCGGATTCGCAATAGGTTTGTCCCACAATTATTTTCTCTTCCAAACATTTATATGAATGGATATTATGCTCACCCTTAAACCTACTAGTCCTTCAAGTAAGCATCTTGCGCAATACTAGAAGGAAGAATATCCAAGAAATCTAAATTTTATCTTATGGTTCCTATCAAAAGTGGGTGTCACTGTTGCAGATATTCTTGAAGGTTAGCATTTTCAAAAATTATTTTGCAAAGTAAACTTATTTTATTTTGATTTTTGATGTAGTAATCTTATTTTATTTTACGTTGTCCGTTGAAATGAAACTACAACTAATGTAGTATTTTAATGAGAATCTTGATTTTTGTTGGAAAATGAATTCAATACTATTATTCAGAATGGTATGAAAAATAATGTACATATTACATATAAATATGCGCTATATACAATAGGTAAACCATTGGTTCAGCTTCCTAAGTTTAAACAATAAATAACTATCCACAAGAATCCTAACTGAATAAGGGTTAACAATCTTACAACAATTTACTTCATTCACTTCATTCATTGTTTGTAATTTTCTTGTCCCTTCGTGTTTTATCACAGTGTAGGGAACTTCATTTTTCTCTTAACATGTTGTTCCATATACCTGCATGGGATGGTGTTCTCCTAATTGGATTTAACAAACTCGCTCTCATTGGAGTGCAGAGATTCAAGGTGCTCCAACTGATCCTTTCAACTATACTCTATGGATCTATTTCAAGACAAAATGACAATTCATTTTTCTTATGTAACCATGCACTCTGCCTTATATGAACTCGATGTGAGAGATGTTTACTTCTTTCTAGAATCTAAACCAAGATATCTCTCATGAATCCAAACAAAACCAACAACTTGAAGAACTTTTCATGTCACTAGAATCCATTTCCCATTTGGAATAAACAACCCCATATTGTGTCAACTTACCATAATGGATTGTTCCCTTTAAGTATCATAACACATGTTTTGTGGCTTCCTAGTGACTTTTCCAGGACTAAACCATATGTTGGTTCAATGTGCTTACTGAAAACATATATTAACTCTGGTATTAAGCATATACATGAAAGTTCTAATCCATTGCTTATGCATCGAAGTATTTACCAAAGCCGAATCTAAATTAGGATTCAACATCATATTAGGTATCATAGGGGTAGCTAATGGTTTATAGTGCATCATCTAAAACCTCTTTAGAATCTCAACTACACACTTACTTGGGCTTTGCCAACTTTTCTTTGCATCCTCCTATGAGCCTCGTGGGACCAAAACAAGAAGATCATATCTATCAATTAGATAATAAAGAATGGGATATGAAGAATTTTTTAAGCCCAAATGTAACATGTAGTCATCAATATTGTAATAGCAATCAAAAAGTGCTTGCTTCAGCCCATAATGGGTTTTACTTAATGTGCACACATGGGTCTCTTGTGCAGGCACCTAAAATCCTCTTAGTTGATTAATGTATAATTCTCAAACCATTGAGGAAGATTCTATTTACATCCATATGATATAATTTCCAACCAAACATCGATGCCAAAGATATGATAGTCCTGATAGAAGAATGCCTGACAGGTGAGGTGTTTTGCCGTACTTCAATCTTTTGTAGCTAGAGACTTGCTTACATGGCAAAGTTGGAGAGTCGAAACTCTACAAAACATGCATGGAAAAGTATAACACATATTGAGGTTCCTTGGAGGTAGAGAGTTTGATGATGGATGACATGCTAGGTGGTGCTATTTTAGTAACATTTATTTTATAGTAAGTGTTGCCTAGGGAGATATTTTGGAATTTTGAGGTTCCTATATTTTCAGAGGATCAACTCAACTTTTTGAGACTCTGTTTTTTACAAGGGGTCACTACTATTTTTAGTACACCTATTTTTAGGCAATTATATGGTCTTAACTAAATATCCCTTCATTTAGGGAATAGTGTCAGGCTACTTTATGAAAATTACCACTATATCTTCGTGATGGTATTGATCACTAGTTCATCAATAGAAGCCTCTTTTCTCCACTCAGCAATATATAGATATATGTATGAAGCCACCCAACTTAGCAAAGATCTTAGCAGCAATCCTTAGACTTCTTCATATTTAGGATTCTGAATCTTGTTAAAGAAAATTATTAACTAATCTTCCTCTTTCTTTACTTAGGGAAACCACAATCCTAAGCTTGAATTTCCATAAATGGTTCTTTAATATTTCATATGATTAGACTTCCCTCAAAGTATCCATATGGAAATATGTTCATCATGATATCCATTAAGTTTGAAGATAATTTATTAATGCCATTAAGCATTCGATGATTCTATCAATGCATTTCCATAAACAACAATGTCTTTTGCTATACTTGTGGGGAGGTTTCAACATAAAACTCCCTCTGAGACTGAAGAGGTGTTAGAGGTGAGCTGCTCATATAATGTTATAGACATAATTAGTATCCAAAAATGCATGAGAGGATCCTATCATGGACTAGGGAATCTTCAAATATTACTCCTTCTCTTATGTATTCTCTATGCTATCTTTAACACAATGATTCAATAAATTATCTGGGCTATGCTATAGGTGTAGCAAGATCTGAGTATTTTAATGAATATAAGGCTTTCGTATAATATTTTCATGCTATAAATTATGTATAACAAAACATCCTCAGACTTGCCACCATCAGACAAGTTTTAATATGAAGACTCTTATCAAGATATATTTTTAATGAGGAATGTCATACTCATTATAATTCTGGTATACATTATATACTTCATGTTGTGAAGGGTTTGGGTGAGTTGATTCATACATACCCTTATTTGAGTTATCACTCCTTGTTCAAAATTTAGCCATCACATATTTTATCTTATAAGCATAACTTCACCATGTTGTATTCCTTTCGATTCAATCAAATTATGAACAATCTCACCAGAATAGATTCTGATCTCTTGTAGCATTTCGATAACATAACCTCAGATGTCATGTTGTAAATTAGTGTGACACATATTATTGTAATTAAATCACCTGTAAATTGAGTAATATGTAGAGTAATTGTTGGACTTCTTAGGTGAAGATCATCAACAAATTGAAGTAGTTTTTTGATATTTTAAACCTCATCATTTGACAACCAGTGTAGACCAATATTACCTAACCTATTTATTTCAATATTGATTACGAAGCCTTGGAATGGTGCCATAACATGTCTCCTTAGATCACAGAGATATTATTTGGATATGAGTCTCAGTTCCGCATGTATAGGTGACACATGATTCCTTAACAGAAATCTAGATATGAATGTAATAAGAAATATTCTTCAAAAAACAAATGTACCCGATAATAGAAGAGGGTCTCGTAAATTTCTAATATTCTCTTTAAGGACATATTTACTAAGACGCAAAATCTGTTCTTTGTTGAGGCTTGATCAAACCAACGCACCAGCTCCCTCTTAGTCAGATGATCCTTCTTACTGCATAAGATATGGAAATGTAAATAGGATTTTGGTCTCCATATCTTATGTCATGATCATTCTTACAACATAAGATATGAAATTGTAAAGAGGATCTTGGTCTCTATATCTTAGATCTGCACTGTATCAACAAAAATTATAGGTTTATACCAACTAAGCTACATGTGCAATAAGTTGTAATAAGATTTTTCTCATTCTATGATTTCATATAGGGATGAATTGTCTGAGTATTTTCCAATGCATGCTCTCAACCTTATTACCTAATCAACACATTTAGGGCCTTTTCTTCACGGATAAATAATAATATTAGCCTATTCAACCACCATTGTTAGGTTGACTTATTTAGAAGATAGGGATGGGATATATATATATATGAGACCAGGTCATAGCTACTCAATGTTTCTACCAGTGGCTTCTTCTTATAGCTATTCTTCATGAACTATCACTTCAAGTGTTTTATCACCCTTATCCAAGACGCCAAATTAAAAAGCAGATGTATTTTCTTTTATTGGCAGATCAAAACCTGTCAAAAGAGAACACTTATGCTATTTTCTTTAGATTTTTCCTCGAGATAGGACTTTGATTTGCTCATAAAAGTTTCACTAATCAAGGACTTCAGTTATTTCGGAAGTAGCTTTGTATACTCTCAGGGAATCACCCTCATTAAACACTCCATAGAGCCTGATCCGTGGTCCTTGGTAGCTTCATCGATTTCATTTTCAGGACTTTTCATTCCTATTATTGCAATTACCTTAGAGAGTTTTAATGTTTGTCCCCGTATGAGCCTATGGTGGAATATAGTCCCCATGTTAGAGAAGAGTGTGAAGAAGTTTCAGTCGATTGTGTGTAGGTGTACGAGGTTCAATGCTTGATGCAGCCTAAAAGAAGAGCATGCAAGGTTCCTTTTGAAGTTGGGGTTGTTTCCAATCCAAACGAGGAAAAGAATCCTAACCTTGAATTAACCGAGGAATGTGAGTCATTAGCCTTTCTGGCTCAGTTCCCTGATCTTGGCGACGAGCCCACAATCCTTCAACCCTATAATCCTAAGACTAATTATCTCTCTTCCCAACCTCAATTTCTCTATTATCATCCATAAAGAGACCTAGAGTTGGAAGTTATTGGACTAGCTTGTAGGGAGCATGGTGTTTTGGAATTTGAACAAGAAAGTGGATATACCAAAGTGACAAAGATTAAGGAAAGAGAGTCCCTAGGAGACCAAATGGCTTTTGTAGGTTTATCCACTGATTTTAGTGAAATCCACGAGGTTGAAGAAAAAGAAATAGGATCAGTAAATAAATCTGAAGAAAATCCCTGCAACACTAGTGGTGCCGCGTTTAAACCAATGTTGAACATTTTTGGGAAAGATCGGGCAATCTATGATGATGAAGATGAAGAGAAGGAGAATCCCTCTAGACGGTTGAAAATGTCATTATCATTTATGTTTGTTTTGCTTTCTGCTTCATTTGCTTTGTTGGGATCCAAACAAAACGGTCTTCTACCACCATCTTTGTAGAACAATGCATTGTATACTGGTGATTTTTATGCCTCGACAGTGAATGTTGTTAAATATGTACAAGTGTTTTGGAGACAGGATTCTGTCAAAGATATGAATCATTTTCTTTTATAGTATTAAAGGAAAAAATTTGATGTTATTGTAGAGAATGTTAAGTTCTAGATTGATTCATCCTTGAACAAGCTAAATGCGCTAACAAATTTTGTGATGGAAAGAATCATGGAGAACTCCTTTGAGAAAAACCATAGAAGTGATATTGCAGGAATGGGTAATCATCTTGGCTTGGAAAATATTGTAGAAAGGAACATCAAGGACCATAGCCTTTTCTTCGACGAGAGCTTACTCGAGAAGAGGAGTAGCATAGAGGCCACTCTGAAGGGATTTTATCAGTTTGTTGCCTCTTTAGTTCATAATGAATTCTCCAGCCAAATAGCCAGTAAAAGCGAGGGAGAGCATGTTCTAGAGGTGAATACTAAGCTTGAAGTGGATCTTCATAGTGCATCTAAGAACCCATCATCCTATGGAATGCAAGAAAAAGAGAATAAAGTTGGAGCACATGGACATGGAGACTTCATGCCCTTATCTTCTCTAGAAAACCTTCCTCGTTTAGACATACCTTTATCCTCCTACTCTGACATAGATGGTTGAAACGATAGATATGGTAGAGAAAAGGGTTTTGATGAATTTATGTTCCCATATTCTTCATATAGAATAGACATATTTAATGCTTCTGAGGAATCTCTGCCTATGGTTCATTCTTAAGAATGAGATAATATCAATGAACATGCTTCTGAAGAAGCAGACATTGACGAGATTCCTAAAATTATCATCCTTCATAACCATGACCAGAAGTTTGTATCAGTTGTCAGTAAATATTCAGAAGTCACTGAAACTTTCATTCCTTTGGTTTCATACAGCAACTCAAAAGTAAAGAAAGAATTTGAGGCATTAGATATCGACAGCCAAACACTTGAGAAGCTGATTGTTGAAGATATTGCAGAAAATATATTTGATTTAATTTCTGAAGCTTTTCCATAGATTGAAATATAATGGATTCCTATATTTCCATTCAATGAGATATGAATTGGTCAAATACAATAAATTTGTGGATACATGTATTATTAATTGAAGAGTTTAGGTTATGATTATGGATAAGGTGGTAACATCACATAGATAACAACCACCAAGCAAAAGGGCCCACAAGGCATGACACCAAAACTGCTTAGTGATGTTAATGACGGAGTCAATGAGGATGCTATAACATTGGGGCCCTGCACTCCGAAGGAATGGAATCCCAACATTGGAATGTGCCACTTTGGTAATGAGACTTGAAACTATTACAAACCTCATATATATAGTCATTATTATTATCTTTTCGAAGGAAAATGTCATGGGAAATCCAAGGGATGCTTCCCCACATTTGTGGATGATATCACTTGTAAACTGGTTGACATAGACTTGTTTGTTTAACCTACGGGGATTTGGTTTGGAGCTTTAAAAGTAAATGAGAAACTATTGGAATGGCCCATTTTAGGAATTTTGAGCATGTTCAGGGGAGTAGAGGCACAATGCTTTCTCATTCTTTGTTTTTGCACAATCATGTGATTGCTTGTGGTTTGGATTCAGTAGGCATGTGTGTTTTCATCATCATCTTGATTTAGAACCACGTGATCCAAGTGGCTCCAGAGACACACATAAGACAAAGAGGGCTTATGGAAACTCAAAAATCAAATTGATCAGAATGCTTTCAAGCTAGGACTAGAGGGTAGATCTCGTCATCCTAAACACAGCAGTGTGAATGGTTCATCAGTTTGAGCTCGTATGAGGGAAAATGAGCCATTCAAAGTTTTCATTGACTTTTACTAACTAGACAAGTTTAATGGAGACACAACTTGGAAGTTTTCCGGCAGACAGAATCTGGTCAACTCTAACCAGATTCCACGCAAATTTGTGGCATGTTTAATTTGACTCCTTCGATCAAATTTTGAAGTTTTTGAAATGCCCTTATTATTATTAAAAAATTGAAATATATATATTATATAATATTGTGTGTGTGTGTGTGTGTGTGGTTGTGTGTGTGTGTGTTGTGTGTGTGATTAGATAGATAGATAGGAGGTGGTGGGCCTCTACCACCCCACCTCACATCTCTCCATAAGAACGTACATTAATCATTTTAATGAGTAGGTTGGTGGGTATCGAGCACGCACCAGCCATGTGGGCTGGCGTGCCACCATGCGGCAACCCCATGTACCACCCATGTACAAATGCAGCATATGATGCCCCACTTAAACAACAACCATTTAATACAAAAAAATTAATGCACCAACCTTTTTCTATGGAGGTTACAGGGGTGGGCCACCCAATGCGGACTCCACCCTCAAAAACGAAATACATACATGTTTTCAAAACTAATAGGGTGTGCAAATGGAGGGGTTGGGGTTTGACCACCCAACCTCCTCAATATAATTCAGGCCTTATACCAATCCACCCAACCAACTTTTTTGTAAATTCCGCCCACCAAAAACTTATATAAACCTTAATTTTCCAGTGAGCCCAAGTAGGGAGGAGTAGGAGCAGGCATGGAATTCGAAGCAATAATTTTTAATTAATTTATTGCAGGGGGAATCTTGATTGGGTGAAATTCTTAGGAGGGTGAAATTTTTGCAGTGTCCAAAATGGACAAATTTTATGTCAATTTTACACCTCTCAACGACATGAACCTGATGGCATAATCAGGTTCTTAATTTAAGCAGCAGATTTGCAAAGCACCTGGAAGAGGAAATATTTAAGGAAACTGGGCGAAATCTACAATATTCCTTGAGCCCCAAATTTCCACTTTGTCAAAATTTAGAGATTCGACAGTTGATTTTGCACTATTCAATGCCACAAATATGATGGTGCATTCAGATTTTTCACTTGCTCATTTCATTTTTTGGCAACTTTCCAAGGTGAAGTGCACAAGTCAGCATTCATGTGCGAGCAACCATTTCCATGAGATTTGATGTCGTGAGATTGATGGTACGACCAACTTCAGTAGTTTGACATCCTTTTCTTTAGATGACCATTGGATGTGAGGTATATGTAGTGTGTCCATGTACTTATTTTGCTATGTATTGTACTACACAGATCCTTGTCTGATGTTTGATGTGGGATATTGTTTCTTACTTGTTTTCATGATTCCTACTTGATGTGATGCAAAATCATTTGTGGGATGTAATTGTTGTCATGATTGGTCATGTTTGGGTTGAGATACCTTTGCCATTATGTTGATGGGATACTCATGCGTTGCCATGTATGTTTGCATTGAAATCCCTTTATGCCATGTTGGCAGGATGATCATTATCATCATCCATGAGTTTATTTCATACTGGTAGGAGTCCTTTTTTGAATGAGAGTTCCTACAGTGGAATATCCCTTGGAGCAACTCTTATGTGAGGGAATTTTCCTTGTATAATAGCGACATCACCTCTTATGTATGTCATCACTATTGACAACACTTAATGTAGTGAATTACACCATCTTGACATTGGGGCCCGGAGATATAGTCCCTCCTGGACGAACTTCGTTATCAACGTCTTGTTATTTTATTTTGTTGATGAATGTCATGTTACTCTTCTTCACAGGATGCAGATGTATTCATTAATGTTCTTTTAAAAATGCAATTTAACACATCACGAAAGTAAAAGGTCTTGGAAGGGTCCTTTGTCACACCCAGACTTGGATCACCACGTGATACAATTTTTTTATTTTGTATGCCCCTATTCTTATCTTTGAGCAAGAATAGTTGTGGAATTCGATGGCCTCTTCTTTGTTGTCAACTTAATGCATCTTTAGCGAGCACCTAACCATGTTTGAGTGTGAAGGAGACAAGTGTGGAGGTGGGGTTTTATTTATGGACTTTGTACATATGTAGCAGTGGTATACCTATGTCTATATCTTCTCTTTTCTCTTTGAAAAATAGTACTGGTGTTGCCCAAGATGCTTATTGCATGATAATCCTTTGCAAGGTCACTATTGGGGACAATGATATGGTGGTTCATTTTATTATGAGATATCATTTATGTGCTTCCTTTAATTCTATGCAAAATGGAATGTCCTGAAGATTGGATGGTTTGCCTTATGAAGTCTCTAAGTTCATGTGGGACTTTACTGCGGATCATATTTGTTGTTTATATTTAGATTTGTTTTTCTAGGTTCCTCTTTAACTCCCTTAAGTCTTAATTATGGCTCGATGAAGCCTATTACTAAGAATGAAATGAGAGACCTATAGGTGTTCGGTAGATTATTAATTTGCTTATAATTTCTTACAAATTTGTGGAAAAATATTTTTCTTTGAGGATCTAGTGAGTTTCCAAGTATGTAGTGTGATCGAAGACGAATAGGTTTGTCCAGCAGCCTAGTCAGCCTGGGAGGCAATGGAGTGGGCCAAAGAGATAGGGAAAAAAAGCCTTAAGTTGAAGATTGACTTTGAAAATCCTTTGATCGAGCTTGTCGTTCTTTCATCTTTGAGATATATTGATGTGCTTAGGTTATGATTCACAGTGTGTGTGTATACTTAGTGGTCTTTTCACCAGTTACTTGGCCTTCATTTTGTCATAAAGCCTTATCCCTATGGATAGTGTTACATTAGTTGATTCAATAGGGCCATCCTTTGGTGCCTTATGAATGAGGTAAAATTCTTCCCTTAACAAGAAAAAATAGGGAAGTATATATATAACAGCATAGGAGCTTAAATGAGACATATCAGAACTAGGAACAGACATATTCCACCACAGAATTTCCTTATCTTACTTTGCTTTTCACCTAGTTGATGTTCTGCTCTAGAAAGAGTTACATTGGAAAGAGTTATATTACACTTGACCAGATACAGACTTGCAAAGATATCTTCCAACTGAATATCACACTCAATGTCATTGTGTCATGTTTATAGAGTAATACATCAAAGTCTTGCATGATTTTTCATGACTCAATGAGATGACAAACATATAACATATAGACATTTTCATGACTGATATGAAAGTTTTTAAGGAAAGTCTTTGCATTTAGCGAATTAAATATAAGTAGCCTGATTATGCTTCTAAAATAGGAAATTTGTCATTTTATTTCAATGGATGTTTTTTCTACTTTCCCACAGATAATGCAAACCATGGAAACCAAAACATCCTCCTTCTAGAGACAAGTGGCTTATCTAAAGGCCTTTCATCAAAGTTATTTGTCATGGAAGCTTTCATGCTCAACAACTGACCCAATGATGTTATTGGCATGACAAGAATATTTTCTTGGTCATTTCTATTGCCTAAACCATTTGGATCAGAATATGCATGGTTTTTCCAATTACTGACTCGATTGTGTGGCACACCATATCTATTCATGGCATAGCTAAATCACTAGCTTTTCTATGCTGTCCATTTTGTGCTCTCTATTTTCTAAGCTGATTCTCAAATATCAATTTTGCTACATTTTCCCTCTTTGCCTTCTGTGAGCAAACTTGAAGAGCCTCCCTCCTTGCTATTTTCTCTTTATTTTCTTCTCCAAATCTATTCAATATTTCCCATCACTATCATAGGATACATCTATTTGGGCTACAACAACTTGCACCACTTGTCAGCGAGCTCTTTAGCTTCACGTGCATGATTGATCAATACAAAGTACTTATTAAATTAAAGTGTAACTAATAGAGTCCTAGCCTTGGAATATCCAATAATTGACTCACCCTGATTCATAGCATCAATCCTAGCAAGAGCCAATACTTCTGATTCCCAAGCTACTTCTACAATTTTTATAGCTTCTTGTAGCATACTCTATGTAGTTGTAGTAACAACCTCTGATTGTGTAGCTTCCTCCTTTGCTTTGCACATATCCTCTCTAGTTGGTTCAACTTCAATCTTGGTTTTAGTTGCCTCAATGGTTTCTTGTTGTAAATCTCTTGAAATCTCTGTCATAGCTTCCTTGGATTGCCTCTCTTCATCTTTCCATGATTTAATTGCTTTTCTTGATTGGTTCAATTCAACCTTTAGAGAAGCAACTACTAAAAAGGACTTTGCTACCCTTTCCTGTGTTTCTTCTAGCATGGCATTTTCCCTCTCCAACTCTCCTCTCAGTGGCTTAATGGCACCTCGTAAATAAGTTACCTCCTGTGTGGCTTTCTTTATATTTTCTCTCATCTTCTCTAGTTATATTAGAGTTATATATTCGACTTTAGTTTTTTTAACCTCTTGAATGTTTACAAGATCGAGGCCATCCATTGCTTTAGAGAGGGAATTTTCAACTGCATGCATATCCTCTCCTAGTTTAAGTTCTGAATCTTTAACAACTGTTAATTCTAGTTTCAAGGTCTGCAATAAAGAGGATGAGGCATCGAGCTTCAACATCAGATCCTTAACAATAATTACTCCATGATTCAGCCTAATCAGTTCTTGGTTGACATGCTCTATTTCTTGCCTCTTCTCCTTCAAGTCTCAGTCTTTGGCTATAGCTACAAGATGTTTCTTTTCTTTTGTTTCCATATGTAATCTCTTAGCTATATCCAAGAAATTCATTGTGGTCATAAATTCTATGGTTAGTGAATCTGCCTGTTTCTGCACCTCTTCAGAATCATCGAATGCATCGATAGCATTTTCAAGACAAATGTCCCTCAATTTAACTGAACATAGGTATTTTGAAATATCATGCTTAAGCTCCTGTTTGAAATCTTGTAGTTCTAAGATTACCGATGCATTTCTTTCCTTTTCAACCACTAGTTGTGTCTTTTTAGTGATATTTTCTTCATCCAAATCAACATTGTCCTTCTCCACAGCTCTTGGCCTCATAGATTTAGAGTCAACTGTTACTTGCCTTTCTAAAGAGTTAACACTCTCCAAATTTAATGTTAATTCCTTTATGAGACACATCATTTTTTTCATCTCCAATATAGCCTGTGTTTTTTCATATTCTGTTGCAATCAAAAGTCTTTTCAGTTCTGTAATCTCTTCCTCCAACTTTTGAAGCTCGACTGCTACATACTGATGTATCTGTACAAACATTTTTTGCGTTATTTTGTACCACCCAATATAAAGACTAGAATCACATATTGTAAGTCATAATTAGTATAGTTGCAAGAAATAATGTTGAAGAAAACAGATCTTTCTTGAAGTTCTTCTTTAGAGTCATAATTGTATTCACTCATAACTACTGTATTATAGGTTACATGAACAATATGAAGTGATTTACTATCTATAAGATACAAGCTCTATTCCAGTCAAAGTGTTAATAACAATAATACAAACCACAATCAATAGTGTCACCTTATATGGGCTTAAAAGAAAGGCTTATACTAATAGATAGTGCCTAATATAGGTTATCCATATTGTTAAGGTTGCAACTATGTTAACTATATACACACTTGTGAATACAGGTTGTGGGTTGTGAAGATCATTGATTATGGAAGCTAGTTTACTCAATGCTTATAGTGGTAAAGCAATAGGGCATGCCTGAGCTAAGTATATTGAGATAGAACTATACTATCATTAATAAGGGTATTAATCCCATGACTATGACTACTCTAATATGCTACCATAAATGTGTCACAACATTACTCTGGATTACCGATGAGGGATACCCATATAGAAGAAGGGAAAGCATAGGATGGCTTGTACACAATGTAATAAGTATTAGTTCTATTCAACAAGGTCATGATTATTTGATAAGATTAAGTGCATAGATTAGTACCATTACAACTGTTAACACATAGTCTAATATGAATAAGCTATGTTTGTTCACTCTTTATTCTTGTTTGGTCATGTTTCAAATATGGGTTTATGGAAATAGTTTCAAGTCTTTTCTTGTGGCAATTTTTATACCTAATCAGAAGGCACTTGAAAGCTAGCTTGCCACCAATGAGGTAACATGCAATTTTGAATATTTGTGCAAAAAACAGGAGGCAAAGCAATACATTCTACACAAGGCCAATGCAACTTGGAAAAATGAAAAGGTAACACATTTTGAATCATCTGTCATGATGTCGCTTCATGTTTTGAATTTCCCTTCCTAATACATCTTTGGGGAATTTCTTTCAGTTCTGATTCATTTTTATTAGTTATCTAATAATTTCATGATTGGTGAAATTTTTTATGTTGATTCTAGCTGAAAGGTATTCACATTGAACCTAACCATTTCATGTGTAAAGGGACCTGATCAATCCAACATTTAAATTGAAGCGACCTCAATTAATGAAGTACTACAAGGTAATATTGTTGAAGTATTTATTGTACTTGTTGTTGGTTCTTTGTGGCGCTTTCAACCTCACCTTTTATAGATATTGTTTCCCCAAAATTCTATGCAATATAACCATTGAAGCAGGAAATATATCTATATTATTTTTTGAAGATGTTTATGTTTATCATACTACACAAATATGGACATAATCCTTATAAACTCAATCTCTTTTACTTGATCTAGGACATCATTGATGAAACTTGCTGTTGTTTTTTTCATTATCATGATATATATTTGCATTTAATAGCAACATATATGACATTATTACACATGTTCTCTGTCATCAGTATTCTTCATTGTCATAAGGAATGGCTTGTGTGGAACTCCCAAGCCATAGAGGGCCCCGAATAATTGTCGAGCTAGGATGGAGGCATGAATCTATCCATATTAAAATTCAAAGGAAAAACATATCCTAGGTATATTAAATTTTAAGTAGGGAGACCTAGTTTCAAAGGTCCAAGAGAATATATCCACTCCATTTCATTTATTTTTCTTTCGCAACGAATCGATCATAGATTGTGGATTCATAAATCATAATTTTTTTTGTTTTACATTTGGAAATCAAGACATTTTGTTATAGAATTTTATATGGTGCATATACACAATAATAGACACATACATGTGTGGAGACAAAGATGAAGAAAATGATGTCTTAACTAGAATGACATCCCAACATAGGATATCCCATTGTAGCAAGATCTAAGATTTTGATTTTTTTTGCTAGAGATATAATCTGCGTCTCTTTCTACCATTTGGGGAAATTGCTAGTTTTAGAAAGTTAAGGATATGGTATGCCTCATTATAGTTTTTATAAAGCTTATAGATCATGTGACATTTTTTGTTTTCTTTTCTCTTTGAATTTTTTTTTAAATCAATCGCTATAAATGTAGTTTTGAGGATTGCCATATCTCTTCACGTAATACTTTAAAGTGTGCTAAGTCAATGGAAGAGCACCTACAAGGTTGGTGGTTTGATTTGGTTCCATTCCATTGTGGGGTAACATTAATTAATCAACTATTGTGTAGCTTATTTTTAACTAAATGTTTTTATATCGATTTGTTTCAATGGTGAGATATTTGATTCATTTTTTTATATTGTATGGAGAGACAAAAGTGATCTTTAAATAAAAAATGTATTCTCTCTCTCCAGACAATGGCTAGTACTAAAGACATATTGTGTCTAATCAGAGTGTTGTTTGTAGAGAGACAAAAATGAAATTATCTCAAGAGACAAAAATGAAATTGTATCTTAAGAGATAATAATGCTTGTGTTATATATTGTCAACAATTTTTTAAAACAATAATTTTTTTAGAGAGCCGCTTAAAGACAATATTTAAGAAAATACACAAACTTTGTTTTGTTTCAGTTTAAGAAAATTTACCCAAAAACTCTCTCAAATATTATCTTAAAACCCCACTTTATATAATAATGTTAAGATGATTTTTATAAACTTAATGAATCAATGAATCATTAACTTTAACTGCCAAATACAACCATCCTTTTTTCATACAATGCAATAATGTATTTTTCATGAATATGAACCACTTAACTTTTTCTTCACATTCAAACATTATCTCTGGTTCACTCTCCCCCTTTTCTTTTTACTTTATCCCCAGCAATATTTTGACCATTTTAATAACTCTTTTACGTTCATAATTTGATACATTCACAACTTCAAACTAGTTGTAAAATATTTTTCTATAAATTATTATAACATAATAACTTTTTCAACCTAAAAAAGAATTGATCTAATTTCCACTATCACCATGACTAATACTCTAAAGTTGATATTGTATAGGACATCACTTCGACCATTAAAAAAAAATTAACATGAATGTCAAGCACGGCTAATAGTGTTGAAGTCTCAGATCTTTTATTAAATATATATTAGGTTATTTTAAGAGTAGGTTTATGTTTTTTTGATATTATGATTTATAATATTATTATTATTCATTATATGGTTATATTAACCGTACTAATTTTATTAAGATGAAATTTCATTACTGTTTATAATATGTAAAATAAAACAATTTTCTGAAATCTTAATATCATAGTTTTTAAAAGACTTATATTACGAAGAAAATTGAGTCGAGAATAAATCTCATCTATTTTCAAATTTGTCCACCCGACATCGATAACTTGAAATAGGACGACCTATATCTCATACTATATGTAGGATAGCAGAATTTTTTATAAACATAAAGTGAAATCAAAATAAAATGACTATGCAAAATGAAGAATGTGGTGTATAATTTTAATGTTGATTCTTTCGGAAAAAAAAATCAATTTCCATTTTAAACCAAAAAATATATTATAAGTAATATGGGATTTGTATAGAAAAGTTGAAATAGTATAATTTATTAGAAATATAAATAGATTGCTGAATCTCAAAGTTATCATTTGATATTAAAACAGTTCAATGGAAATAGAAATATTTACACCAATATATGAAAGAAATAAACATAGATTAAATATAACTATACTTGTAACTATTTTATGGTCAACTCTTTTTTATAAAGTTTGAATTCAAAATTGATTAAATTATAGGTAAATCTACTTGTTTATATTTCAAAGTGATTGCAATTTTTGTTAGACTTATTTTGATAGGATGAAAACCTAATAATAGTTTTACAGAAATGAAATAAATTTACTGTTTAATAGTTTGTTTCTTTAGGAAAAATAAGTAAATATCTTTTATATAAAAACATAGAAACAAAAAATATCTTGTTACTTTTTTAAATACCATAAACATAACCAGAACTAAAAAGAAATACTAATAATATTTTGTTATATAAAATTTATGTTTAAAATACACAAAAATCCATAAAAGATACCTACAATAAATAGGAGGATAATGATTGATATTCCATATATAAATCACAAAAGCATACATTCAAAAATATGACTTAAAAACTATAACAATTCTAAAGAGGTAAATACCAGGGGCATAGTAACTCATGAAACAAACCAAACTAGCGGTATCACTACGAGTTTTATTTAAGCAGAGATCCTAGACGCATGGGTGTTGATACCAAAAGTAGTACCTGAGCACCGATGGAGGGTAGAGGATGGGTTTTATTTGAACATACATATTAGACATATTAGAGTTGACAGTAAAAGCTGTAGTGGTCACGGAGTAGATCAGGATTCAATAATACTGTAGAGGATGGAACAGTGCCAACTGTATTCAATCTGAGCCGCGACGGCATTGTTGCAAAAGTTCCAGATGGAGTTACCCAGGTTAGTAAGGCAGGCGGTGCAGAGAACCAGAGGGACTGACGCCGGATTGCCTGATGAACTGCAGATTGCTTGCCCGTAGGCAGTTGTTCCTGTGCTTGAGTCTACATACGTCGTTATGTAGTTGTAACCGTTAAAGGCCGTGCCTTGTTCCAGTACTGCGAGTAGGTTTCCGATAGTACTCAAGAATGGACTTCCGCTTGGGAGTTGATTTGGGTTACAAACGCCCGTTATGGGTATAACCTGCCCGCCCACCACGTGCAGCAGTAAGATTAGAGGTAAAGCACAGGCAAATGACCTAATCGTCATGGCCGCCTCAAATGGAATAACATCAATATCACCTTTACTAATAATACCAATAATAAGTCCTTCCAATGACAAATGAAACAGTATCACATATAATAATTCCCTTCGAATGTCCACCGTTATTGCGAAGCTTCTCAGACGCCGCCGTTTTATAGCCCTCCACGATAGAACAGACCTCGCCGGTCTGTTCTTTAATCTCATGGTGTATGGACAAACATTCTTTTTTAATATCATTTCGATTCAAATGTCCAGGAATTCATGTGAAAAATAAAGTTAATTATTAAAATATATTCTAATTATATAATTAATATTTAATGAATATATTTTTAAATATGAATTCATGTAGATATTTTTAGTTTGAAAGATTAAGAATTTTTTTTTTTCCTACTTAAGATTAATCATCTTAGTATGATTTGAGTGACCTATCGGAAGAGTGCCTTAACAGGGCACCATTCACCGTCAATCCAAAGCCCCGTGTCTAAGATTAAGTCAATTATTAAAATATACTTAATTATATTATTTAATGAATATATTCCTTTTATATGAAGTTCATAGCATTTTATTTCGGAAAGATAAAATTAATATTAAAATTTTTAATTATATTATTTAATTTTTATATTCTTTTTAATAAAATTCATATTAGGATTAATTTTTTTTTGTGGGCAAGTAAATTAGTTAACTGACACCTATGGCGTTGGTGGCTTATCAATTCAAATGTGGAAGATTGATGTATAAAATAAATCAATTATAAAAATATTTTTTAATTATAATATTTAAGGAATATATTCTTCTTATATGGAATTCATATTAAGACTAATTTTTTATTTTGAAAAGATAAAATCAATTATTGAAATATATTTAATGAATATATTCTTTTTATATGAAATTCATATTAGCATTAATTTTTTATTTTGTAAGGGCAAGTAAATGAGTTGAACCTGACCACGTATGGCATTGCTGGACCTATGGAATTGCATCAAAATTCCAACATGTGGCATAACTGTTAGTTGTAGTTCTAACGGTCCAAATTTCAAACGTTATCGATACTCAAATTTTAACACTCCCTCTCAACTAGGGAGAACTCCATCCACTCATCCATATGTCAGACTGTACTATCTCTGCCATTAATGCCTTGCACTTCTCTGCTTTGTTGAGCTTTGCTTTGCTCTGCTCTGCACTGCTCTATTGAACCATGAAGAAGAAGAATTGATCGAGAATGTGTCATACCATTCTCTACTGACCCAAATTTAGTTTCATTTGAAGAGAGTGTGTCACATCACTCTTACTGGCCCGAAATCAGTTTTATTGATCCCAGATCAATATTACAAGAGAGTGTCTCAAACCACTCATATTGATCCCAAGTCAGTTTCATTGATGTCAAATCAATGGAGGTCATCCTGACATAGGGAGTATGGTAGATACAATGATGTGTCCATCGATAGTGCTACTATGGTCCCTAACCCCATTTCCCTGCTCATTGATTAGATGAGAGGTACTTCCCATGAGTCCCAGACTGGATGGGTAGGATGCCTCGACAAGGGAACTAATCATCATGTCCAGAAGATAGTGAATCATCTTGCCCCACAGTCACCATGGGAGGATTAATCATCCTGGTCCATAGGAGAACTAATCATATTATTTTGCAGTTGCCACAAGAGAACTAATCATCCTATTCCATAGTTGCCATGGGAAACTAATCATTTTGGCCTACAGGAGAACTAATCATCATATTCTGTGGTTTCCATGGGAGAACTAATCCTCCCGACCCACGGGAGAACTAATCATCCTATTTCACAGTTGCCACAGGATAACTAATCATCTCGACGCATAGGAGAGCTAATCATCTTGTTTCAAGGTAGCCACGAGATAAATAATCATCTTGGCTCATAAGAGAACTAATCATCCTGTTCCACAGTTGCCATGGGAGAACTAATCATCCAAGCCCACAGGAGAACTAATCATTCTGTTCCACTGTCACCACGTGGTATCACAGGGGAAGGTTGAACCTATCATCCTGTACATAGCGCACCACGAGGGGATGTTGAGTCACCTTGTGGTCATATGTTGCGCCGGTAAGTAGCCCAAGCCCCCAGAGCTCCTAGAGCTCAATGCATGCAACATGCAGGACCCTTATAAGAACATCTCTCAATGACTCCAAGTCGTTCCGCAAAGTCACATATTTGACCTTTCCCTGGGGCTTTGACAAAATGTTTGTGACCTGTACATCAGTGTCAATGCAATGGAGACTCCTTGCTCATTGACTTACCATGTCCTAGATAAGGCAGTATCTAATGTCTATCTGCTAGAGCAATAATCGAATCCCCCCTTTAGTTGTCACAGAGAATCAGAGTGGTATTCATCATGTGTACAAACAGCTCACTTAAGAGCTTCTATAACCATGTAGCTTCACATGAGATCATACTCGCAACTATGTATTTAGTCTCGATGGTGCTTATAGCAATGGACTTCTTCTTCCTTGTCATCCATGATATTGAAGTAGAATCCAAAGAGAACCAGCACTAAGAAGTGCTCTAGTGATCCTCCACACTGCCTGCCCATTAAACATTTGAATAACCATGCAGTTTCATATTTTCAGCAGTGTATCACAATCCATGAGAGATTGTGCCCCAAAGATATCTCAGAAGTTTCTTGGCACCAATCTAGTGAGGCTCAACCAAATATGAGCTGACCATACTAATTGAAAAACATATTTCCGGAAAAAAGTTCATCAACACAAATGAGTTTATGAAACTCAAAGGCATTTCACAAATCTGTTCCAACATCACTACAATATAACTTTTGAAAGTTAAGAACCTTGAGGTAGTCAAAGGCTTGGATGTCACCATTCCACATCGGGAATCCTACTCCCTCTTACTTCTGCAAGTGAGAGGGGTTGCACCTGTTTGAAATAGCTAATCCTTAGAAGGTGCTGGTATGAGAGGTCTATCATCCACAACCTTCAAACAATGGTTTGGATTAGCTTCATTTGACAGCTATCAATCCTCTCATACTACGCCCAAGGAATTTTTATTCAAGCCACAGAGGTCTTTCTTCCACATGCATACATGAGATTCCCAATCACGAAACTCACACTCCTTGAGTTGTTCCAAACCTGTGGACCTACTGCATGAGGGGAATGGTCCCCTTATAAGATTTTTGTTCGGTACATCTCAGACATGTACCTTCATGCTCTTCTTGAATTCAGACATCCCTATCACCATCTGACTCACATTCGGTCGGGCCCCATAGGTACACATCCAGTTTTATAGATGAGATATGTCAATTGACATGATCCCCATTAGACCATCCTGTGACTTGATACAAATTTCCAACCCTAAATCCGTGAGAAAAAACATCATTGAAAATGATATTTTTTAACACGTACCTTTCCATCAGTGAATTCCACCCTGAACTCTTTGACTTCCATTTCTGAGATGGACACTAGGTTATTCTTATGATTATGTACATAAAATAGATTCTTGTAAATGAATAGAGTTACCCTCATTCAATTGAGGGGTGACATTCCCTAAACCCTTTTCGAGATAGGTGGCATCGACTCCAAGTATAATCCCTCATTGTTTCCATCTCTACCAAATTCAAGAGAGCACCCTTCTATTTGATAAGGTGCCTTGAAGCACTACGATCAATAAGCCAGGTTCCCAAAGAATATGAAGGAGGGCGCCAATATAAGATAATTCTTCTTTATCTTATCAAAAACAACATTTGATTCTTCGTACTTGGGGTTCCTTGCTTTCTTTCAAGAGTCATTCATTTCCTTGATGACTTGCATTACCTATCATTCCTTTTATCATTGAAGATGTCACTGGAATGATTGTTATTTTCATCAAGAGATGTGTCTCTGCCATTCAGTCACTCCATCTAATGGCCAAACTTATTACAACCAAGGCATCTACCTTTCCTTCCACCCTTAGATTTGGACTTCCCATTGAAGTAATCTTTAGGTAGCCCATCAGAAACTTCTGCTGCACCATTTTGATACTATTTTCTGCTTCGACTTCACCCTCGGTGAATTTGAAGAGGGATGAGGAATCCACTGATCCCTTTGTCCTTTCCCATCTGTCTTCGATGATTCATCTTTCACTCTTGTGTGGGCATTGTCTTCACCTCAGCTCTGATGCCATGTTAAATTTAGGTATGTTCTATGCTTAGAGAAATTTATTTCAATTTTCAAAGTTAGCTCAACATCTTTTCTAGATTAGCAATCACATTAGAATTAAAGTAAATTACAGATATAGCATAAACATAAATCATAGAAAACAAGCCAAGATAAGAGGACACAAGATGTAGCACTAGCCAGAGATAAACCCCAATGTGGGGAAACCCTTGATCAATTCCCCTTATATATTCCTCAATAATTCAGCAGAGAGAGAGAGAGATAGTATGTTTACAACAAAATTCAACACTTTGACTTATCTAGATAAAAGCATAGATCATCTCTAACAAGATGATACATGAGATTAGTTGCAGATATGTGGCTTCAACTGATTCTCCAAGTTGACTCCTTCACCTATCGTTGTGTTGCATTTCATCATCATGTTGCACCTCACCATGTTGCACCATGCTGCACCCATCATCACTATGCTGCATCTCATCACGCTTCACTAATCGTGGATGTAGCCATCACTGTACTTCATCATGTGTCATTGCTACACCATGTTGCCATATTGACCTATTCTCTAGTTTCACCTTGCTTGCTTGCTGTCGCTTGCTTCCTTGTTGTCCCTAGAATGCTTGTTGTCCTTAGCATGCTTGTTGTTGCATACTAGTTTCCCCTTGCATGCTAGCTATAACATTGCATGCTTGGTCTATTTGCTGCTAAATACCATACAATTGTCCCAATGTTAGTTATCTATCCCTTGCATGCTCCTCTTCTTTGGAGATAGATGCTTTGACAGTTCCCGACAATTTCGGCAGTTCCGGTTGTTCCCGACAGTTTTGACAATTCCCAAAAGTTTCAGCTGTTCCACCAATTCCAGTAGTTCCAACAATTCCCAGCAGTTTCAATGGTTCCAGTAGTTCCTGACAGTTTTGGAAGTTCCAAAAAATTTCGGCTGTTCCCGATAATTCCGGTGTTTTGGTTGTTCCGGCTGTTACGATAGTTTCGGCTGTTCCTGGCAATTCTAGCAGTTCCAATAATTCCGATTGTTCTAGTTGTTCCAGATGTTCCTGTAGTTCCAATAGTTCCAGTTGTTCTCGCCATGATTGTTCGACCAACTCCTGGCAGTTCTGGCAGTTTCGGCTCTTCCGACAGTTCCAGCAGTTTCAGTAGTTCTGGTTGTTCTGGTAGGTCCCAGTAGTTCTGGCAGTTCCCATAGTTCGAACAGTTCATAGCATCTCCTAGAAGTTCTGGAAGTTCACGGTAGTTCTAGGAGTTCCGATAATTCCTGATAATTCCAGTTGTTCCCTGTAGTTTCCAGCAATTTCGGTTGTTCCCAACAGTTCCAGGTAGTTCTGGCTTCTGCCCTCTAGATCAAGGAAATGTTATCCCTTAGGATCGCTCCTCCTACTAAAACCTAAAGACAAGTAGAGAGGAAGAGATCCCAAGTGTGTTGAAAATGACTTGAAGGCCACCTCTATTTATACATAAACATTGGGCATATGCGGGGTTTATTTGGTTGATGGCCAACCTTGACGAATTGTCCCATAAGACAAATAAATTCATATCTCCATGAATACCTATCGGGATCGGACGATCTTTAGGTCAATCTTCCACCTCTTGATGAGAGTGATCCAAGAAAAATATTAGCTTCCATTAATAAGATGACCCACATGGAGTTTGGCCTTGGTTACCAATTTTAACAAGTTTGTATTATGGAAATTGAAGAGAGGATGTTAGTAAACTAGATTATTATTTTGTTAACATATAATTAATTATTAGAACATTCTTTCATTTGAATTTTTTATTATTGTATAGTAATGTGCTATCTACTACTAGCTTGAGTGGTTAGTGAATCAAAATTAAGACTAGAATAATACATGCATATTCAAGTATGTCCAAAGTAGTTAGAAGAATAAATTACCTAGTAGAAGCAAAGAAATTTCTCATATTTATGCATATAAGTTATATAATAGGTTAAGGTGGAATCCAAAAGAAAAATTCATGACTAGATGAAATTTCCATGGGGGATTCACTAGGGGAGCAATACCATACCGCGTAGGTTCATATTGGGGGATATATATTGAGGAAAAATGACATAATATATTGGAGGATATATAGGGGGTAAAGGGTTTTTTATTTGAAGGTACAAAATATTATTGGGTGTCGAGCCTGATTATCTTCTGTATTTGAAGGTATCACTGCATTCGACACCAATTTGTAATGGGGCAACAAAGCCACTTGTAAAATATACACTACAGGGGGGACCACTGGGAGGCTGTTGCGACCTTTGGGAGCCACTTCCTTGTGGTGGATTAGGGGCAGCGCCCCCAAAGCTAAAAATAGATGTAAAATTTCCTTGTAAAATGTTGTAATTTTGTAGTCAATTTGGGTCATTCTTTAGGTGGAGATCTGATGGTAGAAGTTATGTTTAATTTAGGGGTTTTTGCCCTAGAAGGCAACCCCTCACTATATATGATGGGATTTTATTGCATCTATGTATATCTGTATTTTGAGTGAAGAAGAGAGAGGAGATTGAGAGCAAAGAGGGAATTACAGTAGATCTCTTGTAGGTTGTATCTCTTCAAATTGTTGGATAATATAGAAAGAAGGACTAGCTGTTTCTACATTAACTTAACCCAAACCGGGTGAACCACATATATCTGTGTCTCTCTCGTTTTATGCGTTTTCTGTGTTTATATTTATGCAGTATTTTATTTGTTCCATTGCTATATGATATATAATTTTCTCATAAAAATGGAGTTAAAAGTTGATGAAAAAATATAAAAGGCTACAAAAAAAGTTAATTAATAAATGGATACCTACAATATCTAGTGGAAGGAGGGGTTTCTTAAATTGGGAACGGGTAGTGGGTTCGTATTGGTAGGGGGTTAAATAATGTGATTTTTAGGGGTATTTTCCAATATGTAGTCAAATTAAGGGTATTGTTTAAAATGTCATGAACGCACGTGATAGGAAAAATGTTCATTTAGTGAAGCCTCTGTGAAATTGTGGTAATGCAAAAGACAAGATATTCGCTCAATAGATAAGAAATAGGTCATAGGAAAATGTAGTATAAAATAAACATAAGCGAAACTGAACCAAAAATGGAGTATTACAGTGCAACATTTGAAATAAAATATATTATAGACAATTATTACATGTAATAAGATTCACAACATGCATCACTCTATGAAAGTGATAGTGATACTTAAATATTAGAACAAGACAATAAAATCATTCTCGGTGTCGAATACACCTATATTCCCTTGCAAAAAAGAAATGGTATTTGCAATTCATAATTAACATGATTGTGTCGGCGAGAAGATAGAAACACTTTGGACATTAGCCTTGAATACAAAATTAAAAGAGAATATAGTTGAAACTAATGGTTTGAGAAACATCAAATGAATGATATAGCTATCTTAAGAATTAAAAAAATTGATAACTAGAGCATCTGTAATAATGAGTTCTGGAGAAAGTGTTTCCTTCTTTCAGTAGAAAAGCTCGTTGGACTGCATTTAGAAGTCAAATCTAGTAAGGACATGTTGAATCAACCTGGCAGAACTGAGTCAAAGTATCCCTATTACTAGTGTTGTGTCAACGACAATAAATAACTATTGTGAAGGGAATTGAACACCTACCATTGAGGGTAGAAGATATTCTCACTAGCAAGTAGTGTGAAGCTAAATTAAAAAAAAAATGAAAAAAATAGTTTCAAATTGTAAATGAATGAATGAGAAAATAGATGTGCAATATTTTACCTGGATCGATGTAAGCACCATGAAAGGGTTTGAGCTTAGGTGAGCATGCATCTACATAGTTTCATACTTCCTTAGGTCAAAATAAAGCTCCCAGAAACAACCTCACCAAAACTTAGAAAGTCCAGAATGGTACCTATGGTGAAATAAAATGCTACAAAAGCCAAAGATATTGTGTATAGAGTACTTAAATCACCTGTCGAAACTGTGTTTGCTCGCAATGGAAGACTACAGTGAAGATTTATCACCCTAGAGTATTGATAAGAACACATAAATTATTATAGAAGATATACTGTTTACAAATGACTACTTCAAAAAAAGAAGTAGGGAAACATGGTTGCTTGCACCCATATGGGCCCGAAACTCCTCTTGCTCAAGGAATTCTTGGCCTAAATGGAAATTTAAAAAAAGAACGAGTCCTCTCCAATGTAATAGATCACCAGCCAGTGTTGAAATGAACATCCATTGTACGTTAGGCATAAGATTGGTTGTTGACACCTCAAAGAAGGGTTTCATTGTATTTGTGAAAACAATACCCTGAGGTGAACATTTTCAAGTTCATAGACATAGATATATATGTGTGTGTGTGTGTGTGTGTGTGTGTGTGTATCTATCTATCTATCTTTATATATATATATATATAAAACATATATATATATATATATATATATATATATATAAAACCAAGCAAAGGATTTTATAATTAAGTAACATATAAACAAGTGATTTTCACTAGTGGAAGAAATCCTCAGTGTGCTGATGAGGCCCAATAAACGCTTCAACATCCCGGCTGCTAAATAGAAAGATGGGTTAGCCACATATCACTGCATAAAAACTTGATGAGAATGAAAATACAACATGGAACCTTAACCTAACTACAAAACATCGATATTTATTACATATCCAAGGTTTCCTTAGTCAAACGGCCGCATGGCTTATGTAATGGGCATAGAATGGGTGTTCTAGTACACCATAGTTACCTAAAATTATAGAGTAAAGAAAAGAAGAGATATATATATAAATTACAAGTGTAAGCATAGAAAAAGAATTTGAAGAGGAAAACACCTTCAGAGCAAGGGTAAGGGTTATCAAGGGTAACAGAGGCAACCTTAACGACACCACAATATACTATTACACCATAAAACTTGTTCTCTGAGATTAGAAGTGGAAGTAAAAATAATTCCAACTTCACTGTGCCAAAGGGGACACCAAGTATTGCTCAGACATTCCATCTTCTAACCAGGAATCAAACCCAAAAAATGGTGGTTTAAGTCACTTGCAGGAACAACACCACCAAAGGAAAAGGATTAAATGAGAATAGCTGGAGCATATTGAATAGAAAATAGGTTAGGGTTTCTACAAAATCCCATCATCATTGTATTTACCTTGATTAATCATGGTTGTTCACCAAAATCCAAGGTGACCATCTATCTCACATCCATGTGACCTACATGTGGTAAAGGGTGTGTGGCCCAATTTGATACACTATCCAACAAACAAGGTGTACACTCTTCCTGCCATCTACTAAGTGTATCGATGAATAAATTTAAGAAGGACATCTAATAATCATTAAATACAAATACTTATAGGTTCCATTTGATCCTCATTGGGATATGATTACATTAGGACAAAAGAAGCAAGGGTGTTTCGTCAAAGTGACATAATGTATGAGATCCTTTCCTAAACTCATTATAAATGGGTGTATATGTTGTGAACCTTTAATAATAGGAGTTATACATAATTATATCGAGGTTGTCCAATGCTTATAGAACGGGTATGTATAGGTAAGGTTTTATTACCACCCTAAAAAAAATAGCCATATAATGGCTATCCTCGTACCCGATGAGCCAAAGAAGGTGGAAATCAGAAGATATATTTACATATATTTAAAAAGAAAACTATTACAAATGGAGGTTCATGACATCTAAGGAGTGGAATACACTCTAGGCATATTATGTGACGTAGGGCTGAGGGTATCCAAATTCATTATAACAAGAGGTAGAAGTAAGATGAGAATTAAAATTATAAGAAAGAAGAAGAGTTGAGTAGTGGATCTGAATTACCGACAAGATGTATATATAGTTATACTTGCAGCATTGGAATAATATACATTATGTGAAAAAATAAAAAATTAAGGGCTATAATGGGGAACGTGACAATCGGTATCAGAGTTGTAGGTTCAATACTGGAGCCTATGTCTAACCCACGATTGTAAAGCAAAAATTATTAGTAGCTATCTCAAACTTGGAAAAGAATAAGAATATAATCCAAGGGATATCTAAATTGAAATTGATCATGATGAACCCTAATATACAAATTGGTTTCCTTTGGAAGATCACTATAATGTCACACATGTCACTTAATCATTACCAAACACTTGGAATAAAAGAAGGAATTTTCAATTACAAGGAGAAAACTAAACAAGTCAGTTACGAGGGAAATAATATGGAAATCCTTATTATCTTTGTCTCGATGAGAGTACTTGATCAAATTTGTACATTATTTGACATTTTCACTACTGATGCACCATGGCATGTTAGGATTAGAAGAAAAAGGTAATTAGGATTCAAAAGATAATATTGCTAATAAGATGGCTTTTATATCAATAAACAGATGAAGACTTAGAGATGGAATCTTTTAGGAAGTTTGCAGTGATAAATTTGAAAGAATATGCATTGAAATGCCATTAAATGAGAGATACATGTTGGATTTAGGAGGAATAAAAGTCAAGTATGTGCCAATGTTCCACATACAACCTTTTGTTGTCTTATATAAAACTCAAAGGTGATACCATTGTTTTTTCTTCCAACTCGATTAAGATTGTGTCTATTGTATTGACCATGATCTAATTGTTATGTAGATAAGGGATAATTTGGGTAATAGTTGGATATCAGTGCCATTTCTATGGAAAGTGTGTGCCACTGTTCTAAAAATAAAAATTGTTGGAGTTTGAATTTAAAATGACCAACAACATATGCACCACTTTAATTTCATTAACTCGTATAGTCTTGAGTAATGTTTTAAGGATCAACTGAGACAAATGGTGAAAGGCCCTGAGGGGTGGAGAGAATCACTCAAATCAGTGACCTAGGTGGTGGAAAATCATCCATTTAAAGGAAAAAGTGTGCTAAATACAATTTTTGTCAGAAAAATGAAGGTTCACATGTGCTTTCGACACACAATAATTGTGTCAAGTACAAGAATCATCACTATTTAAGAGAAAATAAAATAAGAGCTTGATCTAAGAAGTAGAAAGAAATATAGATAGAAAATGGATCTATAGAAGGAGTTAAGGACTATTAGCTCATAGCTAAAGTACAAAAAAAAATATAATTAATGGCATAAGAAACATGTTATTTATATGGAATGGTTCAATGGAAATTTTGATCCTACCAACATCAGTTGACATACCTTACCAAGAATATATTTAGCGGAGTAAAGGTGAGGTAAGGATTAGATGGAGGATATAAGCATCGTTAGGTAAAAATTCATGCAATTTGATTATGGTCACATGCTTTAGAGATTCAATATTTAAGATCGTGTAGCCAAGTAAATACAATTAAACTATGGCACCAACAATATTCTTTAGATTCAACATATAAATGATTAAAAAAAATAGAATAAGCTAACCAAGAGTAAGAGCATAGTATATCCATCAATAAAATGCGAAAATATCACTTGATTGAATAGCCATTATGCTATAATGAAGAGGAAATCACACTTGTAGGATAACAAATTATTACTAAAAATGCACTTTAAATATATATGTATGAAAATGGAAAATTCCATAGATGAAGGATCGAAGAAGAGTGTTGTATATATTTGTAACATGATATCATATCACTATGAATCACCGTAATATTGAGACTTAAGGGTTCTGGTAAACTTAAAGAAAAAAAATTACAACTAAGGCATGTAGGCCAAGTGCGATATGAAGGAGGGTGAATGCGAGATGTATAATAAACATGACAGGTTGAAGGTGGTTTTAGGTGTTAAAATATGCAACTACGGTAAAATTCCACTTTGGACTACTCCGTTGATGGAGATGATGATGGTGTCTGATTACTCTTTCCAAGAGGACCAAAATTGACCTAAAGATCACCTCCTTTCGATAAGAGGAAGTTTAGTTATGAAGTATTTTATTCATACATATATTTTGGATTAGGTCAACCCTATGCACACATACCAATGGAAAGGTCAAGTGAACCTCAAAATATTTTGGACACAAATCAAGATCTATTACCCTCTTCTATTTTTGTGTTGGATCGCACAGGCCTGGTAGACGAAGGTCGCTCAAGGGTGTGAAACTTCAAGATGAAGATTGCACTGAACTGGGGTTTTTTTATTCAAAGTCACTGTCACAAAATTGAGCATTTGGGTCTCTATATGCTAGCACATATTGGTCATGAGATAGATCGAGATACCACAGTCACTATCCTGCAGCTCATAGAGAGTAATAATGTTTGTCATAGTCACTCACACAGCTCCTCCTCCCTATGACCGAGACTCCAAGATGAGATTTTAGTATTCCAGAGATTTCACTTACTTGTTCGGTAGAAGGGCTACATGCAGTGATATTGCATTACATTTATCTGAACCAAAGTTTTGATGTTTATATGTATTTCATGGATATTCTATTTGGTGTGAAGATATGGATTATAGTGAGTTTTACCTTGGTATCTGACCAAATGTGCTATCTCTGTATGTGCATGCTTTTCTTCTATTGTTCCTTTATGTTTCATTGGATTGATGATGATGTTAACTTTATTTCTATATAGTTGCAAATGCTGATGAATAATATTGAAAAACTAAATAATGCTATGATGTTATGTGGTGAAATTAATGTGTAAATGAAGAAATAAAATTATCAAAGCAAAGAACAATATATCCCTAGGAAAGTTAACATGGTATGAGAGGTGGGTGAAAGAAAAGCCATGGAGATCACCCACGTGGAGAGAATTTTGATAGAAGCAAGAAGTGGATGGTCAAGATGTAAAACAATGCTATGGTATGAAGGAAATCCTAGGTAGTTAGTGCATAAAGATTTGATTGTTAGGGTTTGAGATAAAACCTCGTTTATGTTAAAGACATGAGATTTGATGTATGAAATTCTCACATGGTCTATGTGAAGATTATCAAGTGCTTGGGATAGATTTAATGAATCCCTGGATTGCCAGTTGTTGATAAAGTCGATTAAAGGCAACATCTTATGTGGACTATGGATAGTGATGACTCTTGAATGTTGGTTCAAGAGGGAGAGGATTACCTCTCATTGAATATAAGTAATCCTTGACTTATGGTGTTTTCTTTGTGTCATTATTGATGTTTAGAATTATGGATTTTATTATTATGATTATTGTTATGAGAATTCCTCATATTTCCTCCATGTAGATTTGAGTATATGGATGTATCTAACATCCTTGATGATATGTCATAAATAGATACCTCTTGAGGATCATTTGAGATGTAGGAAAGAATAAAAAGATATAAAAAGAGGTAAATAGGCACTTTGTGACAAGCACTACAAACTACCTATGAGAAGGTGCACAAGTATTTGAACACTACAAAGTATGAAAGGTATATTGTTTCAATGTTATGTTTGAGCTATAACGTTGGATGACTACGTAAGACTTATGGTATGTTTCGAATGTCTTCTTTGCAAATGGCTCATGCTTGCATATGAAAGAGATATTTTGAATTATGTTTTTTTATAATGAAATGATGCACCTGTTACTGAATATTTTTATCATATTGATCTTATTGATTCTCTAAGGTTACTTATTACTGATCTTGTTTATAGTGGCATAACTTGATGTTTTTCTAACATGTATTTTTCTTGGAGATCCTGACTATGTTAAGAAGGCTAGTACCTTAACTCTAGTAAATGATACACTTGACATGTATAAGACATGATGGATCTGTTACAAAAATATACCTCCTTGATACTCATAATGCCTATGATAAGTATAATGAAAGTATGTTGAAAATATTTTTGTTTTGGTAAAGTCTTATTGAATGAACTCACTTGGTCCTATGGTAACCTTGATGATAGAACTAAGATATTGATACTATAGATATCATTTTAATTGTGATCATGTTTTTTATAATAACTATGGCATATGGTAATACTGAATGCCATAATCCTAATGGATTGACTTGATAGAAGTGATATTGTGTTCATGATATTTGAATTATGTTTTCACACATGTTCATTGTTCCAATCATGTGAATCTAACCTTTGATGAAAGGCTAATGTCACGATATGATGTAGTAAGCTAACGTAAGCATGTTATGACCATATGTATTTGATTGCATGGCTCTAGTAAAGACAAGTTCATGACATGAAAGAAGACGAATGAAGTAGATTCTTAGTTAGTGGGATAATCTCTTCTCAAGACTTTTACTCTTATTACTATTTGTATTCTATATTGTTGGAATATCATTTATGTGCATCTAACATTATTGATCTATAGAAAGACCTCAAATCTGAATCATGCACAGAAATTCGGGGTTTACTTTTGGACGCAAGCATAGAACCAGGAATACTTGTACATCAATGCACACATGATAAGGCCTAGGTACTGTCCATGGCGATAAAGACTCACCCATGCTGACTTGATGAGAGTGATAAGAGGTTTGACTACTTTTGACCATTATCTGAAGATTTCTGAAGTTGTCTAATCTCTAAATCAAGATGTCCACCTAGAGGATGTTAGTTCCAAGGATAAGTAAAAAATATTAGGGAAGTTTGAATGTTTAAAGGTGACCATGACTTACATATAGATATGTCATTATAATTGAAGTATGCACTACAAGAATTTGACATGTTTTGGTTGATTAATATATATGAATTGTATGATGTCAGATGATGATCTAGATCTCTGACTCAATGATTGAGATATGTCTTGGACTATACATATTACTATGATAGAAAATTTTGGATATTGAAATGATATCTAATGTTTTGAGTTAATGACTGATGATTTTCCTTGATGAAAATGATATATGAGCATAATGACTTCCAATGAATTGTACCATGGGAATGACTTGATTTATATTGTGTGGTTGCTGACAACCTATTGGCATGATAATAGATGATGACATGATTTGATGAAATCCTTACCTATCATCTGGTTCAAAGAATTGATAGTAATATATTGATGACTTTTGATATTAGTATTGGTTTGGCTTCTAAAGTTTGACCAATCGATTTAGTTGATTTAATTCCCTAATAAGGATTTAATAAAGGCTAATGGTTTGGTAAATTGTTATGGTTGCAGTGAGCATTGAATGAAGCAAACTCCCCTGATCCAGATATGTTTGCACTAACAAATATTTGATGAAGCGAGATGATGTGTTGATTCAAGCGTTTACCTCATAAGTGGTTCAAGGTATGACTTTGATTTTGATTTTGGTTTTTATATACTGAGGATCTACTATTGTCCTATAAATATCCTTGGATGATATAAGATGGAGATTATTTATGAGGATCGTAATCATTTATCATCACATGATGAATCAATTTATGGAATTTGGAAAAGATAATATATATTGTGAAACTATTAAAGCATCAATAAGTGGTCATGCACATCCTTGGACACTCTGATTTCAAGTTAAATTTGTTGTTGAACTTGACAAGACATCAGTTAGTTGATTGAAGAATTGATGGTCCATTTTGGGCATCAATATGTATATATATGATGTGGATGGAACCTGAATAATTTCATGATTGATATGCTTCATACACATTTCCACCAAGAATCCTTTAAGATCTTTGCATGATATGATTTATTCTTGGTCTAAGATATTCTCATGATATATAACTATATGAAGATGCTGATGTTTATTATTGATGAGAACATATGATTGATACCTTAACATGAGATATGACATGATGAGAGGTTTGTGACACAATCAAGGATGAGTATGGTGTTGCTAGCATGTCTAGGTATCAAAAAGTTTGAACAACTTCCTTAGGGAGTTGTATGAGCATGATCTGGATGCGACATGGATAGAGTAAGATAATAAGGAGTGGGATCCAATTGGTAGAAAATTACTTATATATATATATATATGTATGTATGTATGTATGTATGTATGTATGTATGTATGTATGTATGTATGTATTGTTGAGACTGTGATAATATCATAAATTGAGACAACACAATTGTACAAGACAAGCTTAGGCTTCTCGTTGGCCCTTCCTTGAGAAGGAGGATGATTATGGTATCCTTTTGTGATTTATATGATTATTTATGTTCTAACATGGTACTTGATTTGGTGTCCTATATAAATAGGTGACAACTGCTACTAATAGATGATGATTACCTGATATAGGTATGATGAGAGCATCGTTGATGAAGGACAATAAGCCATACTCTTCCCCCCGTGTTTGAGCTCCCAAGTTGAGGAATTGAGATATAGGGCTCCTAGGGTTGAGGGAACTCTACACAATAGCATATCACCCCTATCTATTAGCCATAGGGTTGGAGTAATATCTCACCCCATATTGGTCTTTGCAAAGTATACACCAATTGGCATCATACCCACAAAATGAGCATGTTGGGAGTATCACTCCTTGTCTAGCCAACAAGTTGAGAGTGTACTTGGGGGTGTAGAATCCAGGGTGATTTTGGTGCAGGTGTTAAAGCACTTTACTATTCATGGTCATTGATGGGAATATTAGTAGGAAATCAGATGGGTTGGGTAGTAGCTACCCTATATCACCTATTTCTGGATATGGTGTCATAGTAGTAGATCATTAATGATATGCTTTTTCATGATGATGCGGGTCATAGTTATCACTCCCCTTCAATTTTTCCAGGTAGTAGCCCAATGATATTTTCGGTAGTAGCCTGATGATATTTCTAGGTAGTATCTCAATGACATTTCCAAGTAGTAGATTGATGACATATTTCCTGGTAGTAGCCTAATCGTGATTTCAGATAGTAGCGTGATACGTATTTTCAGGTAGTAGATCATCAACATATTTAGGGGTAGTATCCCATTAACTGATATTCTAGGGATTAGCTTGCTCATAGATATTCCAAGTAGTAGCTTGCTGATAGAGATTCTAGGTCGTTGACTGATGAATAGAGGGTGGTAGATCAAGTTCCAGTCAGGTGGAAAATTATTCTTCTTCAAGATTCAAGAATATCAACATATGAGTAGGAACAATCACAAAGGAAGAATTATAAAGAGATGTACATTGATGATATGAGATGACAAGATAATTGGGATGGGACATATGTCATGTTGATTGATGGTGATATATAGGTAGGTAGAATTCTCCCTAGTTGAGAGGGAGTGTTTAAATATGTAACTATCGTCAAATTCCACTTTGGACTACTGATTTGATGGATATAATGATGGCATCAGATTCTTATTTATGGGAGGACCAAATCAGCCTAAAGATCACCTCATTTGGATAAGCAGAACTTGAGTTATCAATTATTTTATTCATACATACAACCCAACTTGATTATGATGCAGGTGTTCCACCATCGATGGGAAGATCAATAGGCAATATGCTGGGTTGAGATTACACTATGAGATTCCATTTTGAGATTGCGCTCCATGATGAGATCCCAAGGTTAAGAAGTTCTCCCTTGTATTTTTGGATATCCTATTGCTAAGATATGGGGTTGTAGATGTATAGCTCCCCCATGATATTACGGGTCGAGGTGTGTTCCTTGATGATTCCACATTTGAGAGTGTGCTCCCATATGAGGAGAGTTATCCTATTGCTCAATATAAGGTGAGAGCTATATGCTCCCCTACATGAGACAACATGGGGTAAGAGCATCCCATAGGACCTTCCCCGCTGTCATAGACATTAGTTAACAGTGTCCAATAGGACCTTCCTCATTATCATTGGATTCTAGGTTGACTAGTAGCTCCATGATATGGTTCTAGGTTGAGATGTGATCCTTGATGATATGCTCTCCGCTAATGATGTGGGTTGTAGATATGACTCCCCGCTGGTCTTTTTTGGTAGCAGTCTCATGACATTTCTAGGTAGTAATCTCATGATATTCTGGGTAGTAACCCGCTAACAGAGATTCCAGGTAGTGGCTTGATGAATACAGGGTGGTATATTGAGCTCCCCTATGGTAAAAAAATCTTCTTATTTTATATCAGATAAGGTTTTAGTAGTTAGAGTTGAGTAGAGATAGTCAAGAATCACAACAACTAGACAATATATAAAGATATGGACAAGAAGAAACAATCAAGAGATAGTTCAAATGGACATGGTACAATGACTACATGAAAAAGATGATCTATAATGATATGTAATGACACTCAAAGATTCCATAATGGCATATTCTTCAATGGACAGATATTGGCAGGTGAAATTCTCCCTAGTTTAGAGGTACTGTTAATTTTTGCAACTACGATAGAATTCCACCTTAGGTATCCCAAATTATTGAGATAACAATTTCATTAGATTCCCCTTTTTGAGAGGACCAAAATCAACCTAAAGATCACCCAATTTGGTCAAGTGAAAGTTAAGTTATCAATTATTTTATTCACACATGTATTATGAAATGGGTCAGCCCTAACTACATGAGTAACTACTTGTGTCAATCTTAACCCCAAGTGGCCCCTTAGGAGATCCTATAAATAGAAGAGACCTTAATATCATTTCGGAGACATATATTCTCTTCTCTTTTGTCTTGGTTCACATAGGTTCGATGGAAGGAGTTCACTCAAGGGTCTAAGATAATAGGAAAAAAGTTCGCTTTGGGTTAGTGTATTTTAGATCTTTATTGCTAGTACATATATGAGGTTTTTCATCCTCAATCACAGTCACAGCATGGGTAAGAGAGAAAATTTGGCCCTCTAGTCATTGGGATTTAGTTCAGAGGGAGTGCCTTTGGGTTTAGAGATCGATCGAAAGGTTTCGGTCCCTAGTCGATGGCTTCAGGTAGCCTAGAGAGTGGCTTTATTAGTTCAATAACTTAGATAGCACTAGGAGGGTTTGAATTTGACTTGTTTATCACTTAAACAACCCGACAAGAGAGCGACTTTTGTTCTTCTCTATTCAGGGCCATAGTCGCAGGCACAGATACCTCTTGGGAGCAACTTTATTGTTAAAGTCACTTAGATAATGTCTCCATGAGTGTGACTTTGAGGCTTTTAGTCACTCACAGACAGTCTTGATGAGAGGGACCAATTTCATATATGGCGTTTTGGCATATCAACATTAATGATCTGTGGATCTGTGTTTCTCTACTGCAGATCTATGGATCTAGGTTTATCCTTTATAGATATGTGGATGTGGATTTCTCTACTATAACTTAGTGGATCTAAGTTTCTCTATTGTTATCATAGATCTGTGGCTCTCTAGATCTGGCTTATTGTTACCTATTGTTGATAATATGCATTGGGATCATTTTACTCTCAACTATAAATTTTTATGTCGATCTAAGAAGAAGAAGAATATTTTCATTGGTTTTCTGGATAGTGATTTTTTCCCTGGTCGCGGAATAATCCCAGTGTCTCTATATGTGTGCATGCTTTCTTCTACTATTCCTTTTATATTCCACTACATGGATGATGATGGTGATGTTTTTTTTTTCTATTTTATTGCACATGTTGGTGTATAATAGTGTAGATATGAATAATGAAATGATGATATGTCGTGAAAGTAAAGTATTAATCATGAAATTCAACTATCATAGCAAAGAAAAATGTTGCCTTCAGGAAAATTAACACTTTCTGCTTCCTCCAGCCTTTGTTTTTCTTTCTTCCTTTACTTTACCCTCTTTATGTGTTGTCGGATCTTTTCCTTTGTTGACAATGTTTCTTTCCAAAGAGAGGATATTCATCGAACTTGTATCTTTTCTCAACCTTTTGGTTCTCAACAATCTTACTCTTACCCTCGTCTTGTGCTGGTTTGTTGCCTATTACTATTGTTGTTGTTTCTTCCTACAATGTTGCGGCCTAGAGAGAATCCTTCTATGGTGTGGCTATACTTATTGGTTCATTGAGCTTGGAGTAGTTATAAAAATACCTCCAAGGGTTCTCCTTTGCCCAATGACATGTCCAGTGAATCCATGGGTAATACACTTTTGCATAGTGGTTCTTACAAATACTGTAAGGATCATACAGATCTAAGTCTTTGGTTTCAAACTTGAACTTCATTATCTCCTTAGCTTCGACATCTACATCTTTCAAGCTCTTAAGATCATATATTATGATTCGCAATGTAAGGGTGGGCCATGCTGTCTTCTTCTTGTTATGTAGTCCTACTGATAACCCTATGGAGAGGTGGTATATGACCTCTTGCATGAACATATTCTATATGGAATACCTTGGAACAACATCCAAAGTCCTTTCTCTATCAAAAATGTTGATGAAGGTGCCACTGGGTGAGGCATACCAATCTACAATGTTACATATTGCCTCCATCACTTCTTGGGACATGCAAGGTGGATCCTACTAATATATCAACTTGTACACCAAGATGGTGAAATGGTTAGCTAGCCTTGCCATAACTCCTAAGTAGCAGAATTCAAAAAGAAACTCACATTAAATGTTGACGGTAGTCTCTTTTGGTATCCATGCCCAACCCATGTTAGGAAACTGATGTTGGACAGAGATTGCATCAAGTAAATATGCGAACATGATAAAACTCGCCTACTCATTCTTGGGCAGATTTGAGGTGCTAGTCACATGCATTTTGAAATGAAGAGACAACATATCTGACTAGTTTAATTACCTTCCATCATTCACGAACTGGTCCAACACAACCACCCAATTTTCCATAAAGGTATTCCTGCTCTCTTAACCATTTAATTGACATGAAAAGATGATGAAGAACTGACAGACCTTCCCAAGTGGATTTTTCTTGTAAACATGATTAGTTGTCGATGTAAACTTTAATGAATTTTTCACCTAGTGCTTTACAATATCTCTGATGTTCACAAAGTTGTGGGTGGCATAGAAAAGTGAATTCGTGTGGTTCATTGGTTGAGGTAAATGATACATCTATTGATAGTTCTTCACCTTGAAGTTGGAAAGTTGTATCCCACTGGCATTGGTCAATATCATAGTCTCTAGATCTATGTCTGAGACAATCGGGTGGAGGATCTACACACATGGGAAGGTAGGGTTCCTGCATGCAATCTTCTATAAGACTGAATGGTGGATACTGATATGAACTTGTCAATTGTCTAAGTCATCCTTGAAGTCCCCGGCAAAGATATATTTGATTTCCTGCCATGTTAACATCATTTCCTTCTAAAAGAACAACTAAGAGTCTCCATAAAATGGAAAATTCATTAACACCTGCTCAACTACTTCCCTAATGCTAATCTCAAAGTACACTTTGATGCAACTCTCTTGGAAGCAATGTTACTTTTAACTACTGGAGAATTTCTCAACAACTATTGTACTTGAAGATAAAGAGGATGCTCATTGAATGCAAATGTTAGCTTGAAACAAATATCACTTCAATAACAAACCAAACAACAAAATCGGAAACTTCTAGGAAGGATTATGAAACATTGGCTCTTAGAGGTGACAGACTGCCCACTAGGACTACACATTGTATAGTCCCAATAGTCGATGGGGAATCCTTTCTGACTAGAACTGTGCAATGCGCAGTTTAGTCTCATCACAAGCCAGGAGAGACTACACAATGGTGAAGGCTCGGGGCTACCTCCTTGAACTGCGCAGTGGCAGTTGGAGCTAGGCCTAGGAAAGCTCTGCACAATTCTAGAAGCCAAGGCTAAGGGCTTGAGCTCCAAAAATGTAAAGTGCATGCTTCGAAAGATGAGATCTTGGCTAAGGAAGCTGAGATCTTCCCAAGGGAAGTGAGAAGTTGAATATATCTAGAGGATTGAATGATGTTGAGTGCATATCTAAGTGAATGATAATTCATGTGAGTGAAATAGGTTCAGCAATAAATCAAACTGAAGGAAAACGAAGCATGTGGAGAGTGTCACCACAACAACAACAAATAGAACAAAAACTAGGTAATACACGAAAAAATTGGAAAAGGCAGTTCGAAACTTAAAACAACACCTCTAGAAGTTAAAATAAGTTCAGACGCCAATGGTCTTTCAAAAAAACTGAGTGAAACAACACCCTCAGAAGATAAACAAACAAAAGAAACAGGAAAAGAAACAAAAATACTAGAAAAACAAGACTTAACAGAAAAAGCAGTGACGATCACATCAGAGGTTCCTTGATATCCTTTATCAAATTTGAAAATGAGCTCTAGCTATGTTGATTAAATAGATTTGGTCGATTTAGATTTTATAATGCGAAGGCCAAAATTCAAGGAAAAATTAACACTATGAAGTAGTTTCCAAAATAACTGGAGTGTCTCCTCCGGGCTGCTAAAAATAGATCCCTATTTTTAAGGGATGTTTTTTCACTTTTTTTATTTTTCTTTTTTGGGAAAAGATGGCATGCATTGCGCAAAGTAGTTCTGGGAAGGACTGTGCAACTCAGTGACTGATGCTCTATGCAGTTTCCCAACAGAAGATAGGTTGTCAGCTTGCTTTACGCAATTTTGGATTTGAAGTCTCACTCTTAGATTTGACTATGCAATTCCCGAGAGCAAGGTTGGTTTCCTTGAAGGATTGTGCAGTTAACTAAGGCAAGCCTGGAGCTGAGTCGAAGAGAAGTCAAGGATTTAGCTTGTGGGTTGGATAGTAAAGCAAGTAAGAAAATGCAAACCATAATGCAAAATATAATGCTTCATCAAAGCTCAAGTATGTCAGTCAGTGCGAGATAAGTTGCCCTGATTTAGGAGGGAGGGTTCAAAATGAGGCATAGGAAAACATTTGGAGGGTAGTTGTAGCCGCTACAACACTATACAATACCCTAATTTTTCTTACCGTGCATTAGCCTCTTTTTTCTCTCAACTACATCCTTAGCACATTTTACTATTGAGTGGAACTCCTCCCATCAAAGTTTTCATTTTGCCACCAAAAATTATCCAATCCCATATCCAACTCATCTTCCACATACCCTAATATGTTAAGATGTCACTGGAACCATCAATGTGAGATTTAAAATGAACGAGACCTAGGATATTCCTTGACGTAGTTCATTGTAAAAGTTGTCTTCCAATTGCAATAATATGGTTTGATATTGACATTCTTTATTTCAATTTTGAGTTTTTTTTCTTTTCATATTAGAATAGACATTGTTTTATTCGTCATAGTTCATATGGTTTCCTCCTTTTCCTATAGTTATCTCATTTTCATTTGTTTCCTACAATTATGAATTTTAACAGTAGAATGGTCTCTAAGTAACTAGGTTTCAACGTCGTGTTTTCACCCATATAAAAGTTAGTAAAGGAAAAGGATAGGTGCATATTGAACACATATTTCTGACCCCTCTTATGTTTCTACAAAACAATGTTGACAATTAAAGTTGAAACCCTTGCAAGTTGTATTATTATTGTTGTAATATCTAGCCCCATCACCCTTGATCACGTGTTTCCAAATTTTTTCAACCCACATTCCCATAGAATGCAGGAAAGGAAAAATCCCCATGAATTAGCCTACCAAGCCACATTCAACAACTTGCAGAGCTTGTGCGCTCTATTGTGGCGCAAAAACCTCCACCTTTGGGGTTTATTCCAACTTGATGAAAACAAAATCCTCGTGGTACTCGGCTCATTTGCAACCAATGAGTTAGAAACAAGCATATGTAATGTATAGCCACCATATCTTGCATTCTATCCATATAAAAAGAGTTGTATAAACTAAATATCCCATATGTACATATCTTCCAGTTAGAGGAGATCCACCATATCTTGTTGTCTAGCATTGGAAAAAGCGTTGTATTAGCCACAACTCTCCTAGCGACATGTGTCATAGTTAGATCTAAAAAAATGGTTGAGATGATGACGTAACTAACATGTTTAAATACTTAATCTAACATGTGTAATTCTTTTAATTTTTAAAAATATTTTAATATTATTTCAAAATAAAATATTTGAATGTCGATGATAAGAAGTATATTTCAATATCAATTTCACATATATTATTAATATTTTTAAGGTTCATTATAAATAAACCAACTACTTCTATGTGTAATTGATTCAATTTTTTAAGTGGAATATTAAATAATATATTAAAAACTATTTGAATCCGGGTTATTGAGTCGAGAGGCTCATTAGCACAGTATGATGAGGATGTGTAATTTTATGGGGTACACCATGTAGTTGACAAGTGTCTCTCTTAACATAATAAAAATATAAATAAAACATTCTCTAAATAGAAAATAAATGTATGCTATAGTAAAAAAAGAAATGAATATGTTATTCATGTTACTTACTATAATTTCATATCAACTTTAAATGAAGATAAAGTAATTAGAAGTAAAAAAAATATGTACATGTTTAAACATTATACTTTTCACAAAAATATTTCAATCCATGAGTTAAATAAAGTATATCAAGATCTGTGTTAATTATATATATATATATGGGGGACAATTTTTTATTATTATAAACATCTTTAAATGTTGTACATTAATTATATATTAAAATTGATTGAATGAATTACGCATATCCTCGTTGCATGGTATTTTTTTATAAATTTTTCCTTTGTATAATGATGTTTTATTGTATAAACATTCATTAATTATATATATATATATATATATATATATAATCTAATTAATATATGAATGTTATACAATAAAACATTCATTATACAAAGGAAAAAATTAATAAAAAAATACCATGCAACTAGGATATGCGTAACTCATTCAATCAATTTTTAATATAAAATTAATCTACAACATTTAAAGATGTTTATAATAATAAAAAAGTTGTCCACTTGAGCTTTCATAGTGGGTGATTGGGTGCTCTCTTATGACACTCCTTTGATTTGAAGTCACTTGTTCTATTATCTGCTCATGTAATATATTTGACATGATGATGATGTAGTACAAACTAAACTTTAAAAAAAAATATTAATTAAAATTAATGCGCCTCTACCATAATATTGATATATAATTAAAAATATATTAATAATAATAATAAAAATTATGTGCTCAAATGTGTCATTTTTAATATCCACTATATATACTCTGTATATATAGAGAACCACTGTATATATAGAGAACCACTATAAATTCATTGGAATATATCATGGATGAATTTTGCAGTGTAAAAGAGGTTCACACGTGAAGAAACTTGATCTTTCTAGCTCATGTTAGATGATTTTATACTAGTAAATAAAATATTTCACTATAAATATTGAGTAAAAATCTATTATTTGTTTTAAATTAACAAAATAATTCATAATAGGTATGATATGGGATTTGTACACAAATATAAAATGGAATCTAAATCAAATGACTTTGCAACATGTTAATTGAGATAGATAATGTCTTTCCTTTCGCAAAAAAAAAAAATCTATTACTCATTTTAAATTAACAAAACACTTGATATTACCCATGATATGGGATTTGTATATAAATATAAAGAAAGTATAACATGTGAAGAAAATTAATAAATAGCTCAATCTCAAAGTTATACTTTAAAGTGATTTTACAAAAGTATGACTGCTCTATGGAAACAGAAATATTGACAACAATGTACATAACAATAATTAAAACTAAGCTATGTTTATATCTTTTTTGAATTGGAGATGGATTAAATGTTAGGAAAATCAACCTGTTTAAACTCCAAAGCCAGTGTAAACTCCAAAGCCATTGCAGCTTTAGCTCGAACTATTTTGATAGGCCGAAAACAAAAGCAGTCACTTAATCTAAATAAGATAGATGATTGTTCAATAGTTTGTTTATTTATGAAAAATAATTAGAAAACCTTGTCTTATCAAATCATACAAAATAATATTTTATTAATTTATTTATATATAAATAAGAAGAATATCACTAAATAAATACTTTAAAAATAATAAAATAAATAATAATTTATAATAATAAAAATAAATAATAATAATAATAATTTATTAAATTAAATTGGTAAAATAATTTAAAGATTAATGATTCATATTAATTTGGTTATTGCTAAACCATACATTCTTGCATATGACTTAGAAACCAGAGTTACAAACTTCACCCATATTGAGGCAAAAGATACGGAAATTCGTTAATGCAGTTCGAGTGCCGAACAATTCGACCATATTTGTAGGTTAATTCACTCCCATAGCAGCCCTTCTTTACCCGAGATTAATAGGAGACTAGTCATTACCATCTGTGAATGGCTGGAGGGGACCACCTCTACTTCCTTTCTTCCTTCTGGCAGGGAGGTAAGCAAAATTAGTGCAGACTTATCTCGAAGTTCTGCGCCTTCCCTGCTATGAAATATTTTTGTTAAAACGTTTTTAAGAAAATAAATGAATAAAGTAGGTATATATAGAAAGAAAAATAAATATATGTCAAAAATAGATCTAAAAATATAGAAGGTAAAAGTGAAATTAAAAAAAATATTTTTTTTCAGTGCTAGGAATTTAGCAACGAGGAAAGAAAGATAAGAAGTCATAAATATAAAAGATAAAAGTGAAATTAGAAAAATTATTAGAAACCAAAAAAGGAAAGAATGTCTGTTTGATTGTTTTATTGGTGATATTTTTTATTTAGGGAAAAAATTTGTATAAATAAATCAGGTTTAAATATATTTTTATGAATGGCATATCTATTACATAATAATTTCTAAATAAAAAAATATTATATTAGATTTAAAAAAAAAATTAGAAAGAAAAAATGAATAGTAATTTTTTTAGATGAATTTTATTGTTATAATTTATAATTAATAAGAGTTATTTAAAATTTGAAATAAATAAATAAATTAATTAATTAACAAACACACTGGTCTCTAAGAGGGCTATTATCGAATTATTTTGGAATTGAAATTTTTTTATTCAAACTTTTATGGTATCTTCGAATTCGAACTAAGTAACAATGTTTGAAACTATAACCATCATTAAAAAGAGATCAATACCCAGGGCATAGCACCTCATCAAACAAACCAAACTAGCAGTATCACTACAAATTCCTTCAAGTTTTATTTAAACAGAGATCTCAGATGAATGGATGTTGATACTAAAGGCACAGATGTAGAGTAGAGGATGGGTTTTATTTGAACAGACATATTAGATTTGATACTAAAAGTTTTAGTGGTCATGGAGTAGAGGATTGAACAATAAAGTAGAGAATCGAACAGCGGTCACCGTATTCAACCTGAGCAACGATGGCGTAGAGAATGGAACAGCCGTCACCGTATTCAACCTGAGCAACGATGGCGTTGTTGCAAAAGTTCCAGATAGAGAAACCCAGACTTCCCAGGCATAAAGCGCAGACAGTCTGAGGGACTATATGCAGTCCCTCATCTGCGTATTACAGATTGCATTCCCGTAGGCAACTGTGCCTGCGGTTGAGTCTACGAACGCCGTCTTGTAGTTGTAACCCTTGACGGGGTGTTTAGTTGCAGAATTAACAAGTAGCTGTCCCACAGTAATGAAGAATGGACTTCCGCTTGGGATTCGATTTGGGTTGCAGATGCCCGTTATTGGTATATCGTGCGCGCCCACCACGTGCAATAGAAACATAGGAGGTAAAGAACAGGCAAATGACCTGATCGTCATGGCTTCCTCAAATGAAATAATTTCTATCACCTCTCATAGTTATAATAATAATCCCTTTAATTTCCAAACGTTATTGGGATCCTTATCAATCTTCTGAGGATGCAGATTACAATAAAAGCCTGCCTGTGTGGTCAAGTATAGGAATATCAACTGCAATAATAACAACAATCATCCCTTCAAATACCAAGTGAAACAGTATCACCATGACGTCAATGATGATGGTCGTTTCATGTGGCAAGAGCTAACAGGTATACTATAGGGCATTAAATGCCCAGCTACATAAGTTCTTCTTAGCTATTTAATAGGCTCGCTTATTTTTTTTATTTATCATCGTCTGGGAGTGTGTTAAAGAGTTAGCTCTTTAACAAACACCCTTATTTTTTTAGCTATCACTCCTTGCCCGTGTCCGTGTATTAAAGAGTTAACAAAAACACATGTAACTGAGCATTTAATGCCCTATAGTATACCATTAAGTCTTGCAGTTTCGTGACAAACAAAATATTTCATTTTGGATACAACATTCACTCCTTCCGCATGGATCCCGGTATTTTGTCGTTCAATCTCGTCTCTACGTACCAGATTTTAGTATGACGAGGTTGAATTATTTCAAGTTGTATGGGCAATTAGTTTCTATAATATCATTTCCACTCAAGTATTTAAAAATTTATTGACTGACTCTCTATAGCTCATATACTCAGTGTATGAGAGATCTCCTCCAGTAATTTTACATTAACAAATATTTATATATATATATTATATGTTCGCTAATATGTATACTCAATAGTATATTCATATGTATATTCAAGAGATGTTAGGTAACATTTACTTTAATATATGTAAAATATATTTTGCATAATGTTATTTTTATATATGTATTTTATTTTAAAAAAATAATAATATTATATTTAAATAACAGTCATTTTTTAAAATATTGGATTTTGTTTTTAGTTTATATTAAACTTTATATTATGAGATGAAGTAATTTTAAAAAAATTACTTTTTACTATGAGGGATAAATGTGATTTTTTCATTGATCAAGATGGTCACAATAAAATTAAAATGTGGTAAAGATGTGTACCTTAATGTAATTTGAAAACATTGTAAACTCGGTTGAAAATAAAATTAAAATAACAAAATAAAATATAAAATTAACCCTACAAGAATTAAATAATAAAAAAAATAAAAATGACTCATGATAGTGATAATGGTAGAAGTGTCCTCAGACACGTAATTTTATTAATAAGACAAAAACAATTACATCTGGAATTTTCCAAGAGTTTACACCCGAACAACCAAACTCTCTTGCAATGAGCTATTTATAAGCTCAATGTCCTAACAACATCTAATTATGGATCACTTATGAAATAACAAGTGTCTACTTACAATAAAAGCTATTCAAACAACTTACTAACAATTCTCCTATAATAGACCCTAAGATATGACACATTTGTAAAGTCATATCTTTTACAATAGTATACTAATTATAAATGTCTCCATTAAATAATTAAATGTTCTAGATTAATAATTATTAATTTAATATCTTAAATTAATAATTATTTTATTCTAACTTAATAACCTATGATAATATTTATTTTGGATCATCTAACATCCCCCCCTTATGATCCAAAGATACATTACAACAGATACCAAGTTCATCCTTGAACTTAGTAAATTTTATTCTGCGGAGTGGTTTCGTGAAAATGTCGGAGATTTGATCTGCTAAAGGACAATAAATTGGCTTAAGGACATCTTTGGCAATTATAGATCTGATATGATGATACTTGGTGTCCAAATGCTTTGTCTTTGAATGAAAAACTAGGTTTTTGGCAAGTTTAATGGATGACTCGCTGTAAATGAATAATCATGTAGCTTCTTCCTGAGAAAAATTTTGCGCAACCTAACAATTTCACATGTTGCTTCCCACATTGAAATGTACTCTGCTTCTGCTGAAGAAGTGGCCACTGTACCTTGCTTCTTACAACTCCAAGACACTGGTGTTGACCCCATGTTCATTAAATAACTTGATGTTGATGCTTGATCATCAATACTTCCACCAGAGTCTGCATCTAAATATCCAGGAAGTATGAAGTTTTAAGTCTTTGTGTAAAGAAGACCAAAATCTTTTGTTCCTTGATTATATCGAAAAACTCTTTTGGATGCATTCCATTGATTGTCTCATGGTTCCTACATAAAAAGTGAAAGATTATTGACTGCATAAGATATATCAGGGCATGTGTTTGTTAAATAAATCAAGCTACCAATCAACTATCTGTAAGTAGTGTTTTCCACCTTTTCTCCCCTTTCAAATTTTGAAAGTTTCAAGTTTTGCTCCATGGGGGGAAGAATAGGCTTGCAATCATGCATTCCAAATCATTGAAGAACCTCTATGGTATACTTACTCTGAGAAATGAAAATATGATGTGGACGTTGGAAGACTTCAACTCCAACGTAGTAGTGAAGTAATCCCAAATCTGTCATCATAAAACCTACATGTAACTCCATTTTCACCTGGGCAATATGATCATCATTGTTTCTAGTAATAATCAAACCATATACATAAATTATAAGAATCACTAGATATTTGCCCTGTTGTTTCACATGCAAAGTATCATCAGATTCATTGCGTTGAAAACCAACTTTCCTAAGGTATTCATCAATTTTTGCATATCTAGCTTGGGGAGCTTGTTTTAACCCATATAAAAACTTGATCAATTTGCAAACTTTATGTTCTTTCCCTTCAATTTCAAATCCTGGTGGTTCTGTCATATACACTTCTTCCTGTAAGTCCTCGTTGAGAAAACCACTCTTCACATTTATGTGATGAACTTTCCATCCTTTCTGAGTGGCCAATACAGGTGTTAATTGGATGGTGTTCCATATAGCTGTCAGAGCAAATGTTTCCTCATAATGAATGCCTTCCTACTACGCAAAACCTTTAGTGACAAGTCTTTCTTTATACTTTTCAAGCTCTCCCTTTTGGTTTTACTTAATTCTGTAAACCCATTTACATCCTATGGGTTTAACATTTTGAGGACAATCAAAAAGTTTGAAAGTGTTGTTATCAATTACTACTCGATATTATTCAATCACAGCCTGTTGCCACTCTTTATGTTTTACTACTTCATTGTATGTGGAAGGTTGAGTAAAATCATGTGCTATCAATGCAAAATTTCCTTCACTTCTGTCTGACTTCCCTGTTCCTGTTTTATTATACTTATTATGCATTACATCTTTCAAAAGTTGAACTGCCCATTTTGGTAGTTGATGCTCACTTGTTTGAGATTCTGAAAATTCACCATCATTGTAAAGTGGATTAATATAATTAGATGTTCGTCGATCTGTTAAAGATTCTAGAGTTGGAGAATCATTGTCTAAAGAACTGCTACTGCTTGAAGATGTGGATGAACTGCTAGAAGATCCTAATGGTGTTGTTGAAGTAGATGGACTGGAGGAATCATCTTCAAATGAAGGAAAATCAAGTTTATACCAATTTTGTGAATTTGGTTGACTTTGCATATTTCCTTTTCTTTGACTGCCTTTAATTTATAACTTTTGAAGAAGACTTTTGATTTCTTCAACACTCTTACTCTTTGTTTCATCAAAATTTACATACCTTCTCACAATAAATTTTCCATTGGTCAAAAGATGCTAATATTTATTCTCATAAGAATAGTCAATCATTGTGCATTTCAAACTTCTTGAGTCAAGATTAGTTCATTTTTCTTTCAAAGCTAAGGTATAACATACTGATCCAAAAACTCTAGGATGTTTAACTCGTGGTTTGAAACCAAACCAAGCTTCATAAGGTATGATTCTATCTAAAGAAGCAATTGGAGATCTATTTCTTAAATAGACAACTATATGAATTGCTTCTGTCCAATATGTTGGACTTAACCTTTTAAAAGTTAACATAGATCTCGCCATTCCTATTAAAGTGTGATTCATTCTTTCTACTGCTCCATTTTGTTGTGGAGTGTAAACATTTGTAAGATGTCTTCTTATGCCATTATCACTGTAATAAGTTTTGAATTCATTTGAAGTGAATTCTCCCCCATTATCTATCCTAAGAGTACCTATCCTTTCTTTGACTTCATTTTCAACAAGTTGGTGAAAAATTTTAAACATTTCAAATGCTTCTGACTTTTTCTTTAAGAAATAAACCCAAGTCATGCTACTGAAATCATCAATGAATAGTAAGAAATATTTGGAACCACTGAATGAAGTATGTAGTGGTCCACAAACATCATTGTGAACTAGTTGTAGCAGCCTGCTTGCGTGCCATGAATTTGTTGGAAAGATTTCTTGACATTGTTTTCCATAAATGCAAGCTTCAAATTTTTCATTTTCCTTTTTGAAGGTTGGATGTCCTTTAACCATTCCTTGATTTTGCAATTAAGAAAGAGTATCAAAATTTAAATTTCCATATCTTATATGCCATAATCTTATAGGTGAAGTCCCTGTAGTCACTGCACCTGCAAATTCAGAATGCCTTGGAATAATTGTCCCTTTCATCCTTAACAATTTTCCATCTTCATAACCTGTGATCATAGTTTCTGAGCTCTATTTAACTAAATTAGTCTTAACTAGGTTATCTTCCATAATTACTTGATGTCCTGCTTGTCAATTCGTGACTAAATAAAACAAATTTTTCTTAAAGGTTGGTACATACCATACATTTGAAATCATTTTTTCTCCAATGCTAGGGAAAAACACTTTAACTGCTCCTTTTCCATAAGGAGTATGTTTTGTATCATCTGCAAGAAAAATGGAACTAATTTGACAGTCTTGAAAATTCCAAAAAAAATCACGTCGACAAGTCATGTGCTGAGTTGCCCCTGAATCCAAGATCCAAGCATCTTCATAATCACTTCTAAGATGGGATGAAAGTTGTAATGTCGATGAAGAAGTAAAAACATATTCTGAGTTATCATCATCTTGATCATTTGAAAATTGTGTAGAGTGTTCATGAAACTTGGGAATTTTATTAAGAGAAGTTCGACAATCTTCAACATAATTTCCAAGTTTGTTACATCTCCAACACACAATTTGACATAAGTCTCTTCCTCTTCTTGGAGATTGTACTTTGCCTCTGCTTTGACTTCTGTTTTGAGGTTGTCCTCTACCTTGACTATTATTTTCTCTACCTCGAAAATACTCCTCTTCCTTGATTGTTTCCTCTGCCTTGAAAATTACTCCTGCCTGAACTTTTGCCACTATTAAAGTTGTTTCCTTTGCTTTGGCTTTGTCCTCGACTTTGTACATTATGTGTTGCTCGATTTTGATTGAAATTCCCTCTGCCTCTACTTCTAGAACTGTTAGTCGATGATTTACTAGTGTTGGCTTCTATGAACAAGACATATTCACCAAATTTTGTTTTTTTCCCAAAGGTTTTATCATCTTGGGTCAACATTTCACAAAGCTCATCAAAATTTAGTTTCTCTAACTTACTAGTTAATTGTAGAGTCTCCAAAAAATTTGTGTAGGAAGAAGGAAATCCAACAATTAAAATTGTGACCATAAAACTATCATCTACTGCTAGAAAACTGACATTCATGATTTCCTACTTAATATTCTTAAGTCTGGAGATATATTCATGAACATCACCTCCTTCAATCAATTTTTGTTGCAACCATTTTAATTGTAGATCAACTTTCTTTAATTGTAGTATCAAAGAATTCTTTAAAGGTTCTCAAAGCAAACCATGCATCTATAGCATTTTCTATATGGACATACATTTCATCATTGACAGAAGATTTAATGAGAGCTAACGTTTTGGTATTCTTAACTTCCAATTTTGCTAGTGTAGCTACTTTTGTGGGATTATTTGGCTTAATATCACCATCACATATACCCTGCCACAATTCATTATAAATGAGAGTTCCTTTGATGAGGTGTTGTCATGTTTTATAAGATTTTGTACGCTCAAGTTTGTCGAAATCAGGAAAGAAATTAATCATCTTTGACATTGTAGTTTTGAAGCTTCACACCAAGAAAAAGGCTCAGAAAAAAATATCAAGATGGGTAACACACCATGCAACACACTACGCAAAAGAGAAAAACAATCTATCGGGGCTTGGCCTTGACCCACGTATAGTCATTGAAACAAGAGAAAAATGATTGAGCTTTACACTTGGCTCTAGTGAGTTTCTCAAACATTTACAAGGTAACTTTCAAAATTTGACTTTTACGATAATGCTCTTGCAAATCCTGGTGGAAAAAATTACCCCACCTCAAAGTAATATTACTTTAAGCTACAATATCATACTTATCTCTCCAAATAAAAATTATAGATCATATCCCCTTATTACTCGAAATGGTTTTTTTACAAACAATAAATTACCAAAATACAAAACTCACCATATCTCTCCAAAAATTCACAAAATAAAAAAAAATATATTCCTTATCTCTCCAGCAAAGACTTTTTCACTTCACTGATTCAACTTTAAACTTAAAAACAAACACTGTCAAAAGTTGGATCTTTTCTACTCATCCTTCATGCTAGTTGTTGGTTGACCCATGCTAGCTCGCTGACGTTGGCTGGCTATGCTCACGCTGGCTGGCTATCATGCTGACTAGTTATGCTAGCTTCACATTAGCTATGTTGGCTTCATGTTGGCTAGCTAGAAGTAATGGCAACTTCCAATCCATTTGATCTGCTCGAAGATGACAACAATGGTGATGTCTTGTAGCTTGTCTTCATGCCTCAGGAGAAAGCGTTAGTTAAAAAGGCCTCTCAGCCTACTCAAATGGCACTGGCCAAGTTCCCGTCCAAACCCCTACCTTTGACTCTCTGCATTCTAGATCTCTGTGTTCCAGTTAAAATCTACATGTTTCAAGCTCAAATTACCACCGGCATAAGGGTGTGAGAGATTCAAGAAATGGAGTGGGCTAAGGAGGTCGAGCCGGGAGAGGAGGAGATCGTAACCAAGATGTGGGCTATAGCAGTCATGGACACAAAGAAAACTAAACAAATTCATGACAATACCAACAGAAGATTAGTGCTTGTCATGAAGAGTGGAAAGTATACACTGGGTTACAAAGTCTAGAAGGACTACCAAAGGAAAATTTATTATCATTACAAATAACTTCCCTCCTTTCCGTAGATCAGAAATAGAGTATTATGCTATACTTGCTAAGGTTGGAGTGCATCATTTCAATGCAAACGTCATCATGGTTATAATAAAACTACCATGGCATGGCTCTCAACATAGGGGTGTGGGATGATGAGCAAGTCACATGGGCTACTCCAATGCTTAGAGTCAAACTTTCATTTATGCTGAAGTAATTTCTTTATTTTCAAATCTGCTAAATATAATAAATAAAAAAATTAGGTACCAAATATTAACTGACGAAATTAATGGAGTTTTCCATGTGCCTGTAGAGCTGGAATCTTCTCTTCACATTAGCTGCAACATTACTCGAGCCCTAATACCATGATAATGGCAGAAGTGTCCTTAGACACCTAATTTTATTAATCAGAAAAAAAAAATAATTACATCCAGATTTTTGCAAGAGTTTACACCCTAACAACCAAACACTCTTGCAATGAGCTATTTATAAGCTCAATGTCCTAACTACCTCTAATTATGGATCACTTATGAAATAACAAGTGTCCACTTACAATAAATTCTATTAAAACAACTTACTTACAATTCTCCTAAAATAGAGCCTAAGATACAACACATTTGTAGAGTCATATCTTTTACAACAATATACTAATTCTAAATGTCTTCATTAAATAATTAAATGTTCTAGATTAATAATTATTAATTTAATATCTTAAATAAATAATTATTTTATTCAAATTAATAGCCTATGAAAATATTTATTTTTGGATCATCTAACAATTGGCCCATGATTTTAAAATGCATGGTATTGTCTCATGGAATTCCTCTGGAATATAATCTATTAAAGCGGGGATTAAACTAGCATAGATTCATGTTAGTTTGATGTTATATTTAGATACATAATTATTCGTAGAAATAAATATTGGGTAACATATAATGTTGTAATATTTCTCCTCCCCCAATTCACTTTTTGTGCTCTACGGCCGATTATAGGGCATATGTGGAGATATAAAGTAAGCAAACATTTGTAATGTCATCTCAATTGTTATAAACATATTTCTAGTAATTAATATAGATCTATTCCATGTATAAATTTAATTGATAATAAAAACTTGATATTTACAATATGAGAAGATTTTTAATCATGAATATTTATCATGGATATTATTAACTTTTAAGTAGGTTTTTTACAATACCATGGGCCAATAGCCACAAGAGAAAGGTAGAGAGGGAGAGGAGGGAAGAATCTTATAATACCATGGGCTACTACCATGGTTTATCAATACCATGTGCCATCTAGACTTTTGATTATTATGTGATGGATCTAGGCTTTTAATTGTTTTGGTACAATATCATGGGCCAATACCATGTTTTATCAATACCACATGCCCAAAAACCGTAACTTATTTCAAAATCAAGATATTTTACTAATACTTTATTTTAATTTAATTTTATAACATTTTTTATTAAATCTAAGAGAAAAAACATTATAATTACTTTTGAGGTATATGTGAAATTATATAATATAATATTATAATAAGAACTAGGATAGATGCATTTCAACCAAGGATCCAAGAGATGTGAGAAAGAAAAATGATTAACAATGATAGAGGAAAGATAGTGCATGAATATTTAAGTTTTTTATTATTGTATTTTCTTTAACATGATTTGTCCAAAATATAGGTTTAAAATTTTACAACCAAGTATGTCTTCTTTTTTTTAATTTATATATTTTCTTCAATACAATACAGTTGGATCATATTTAAGAAAGAGAGTGATATGGAAGGGGGAATAGAGTGGGGGATATATACATAGAGGTGGTAGAGATAGTGAGAGACATAAAGGAATAGATAGAGGAGGGGTATACATAGAGGTGGGAGAGATAGTGAGAGATGGAAAGGAATAGATAGAGGAGGGGTAGAGACAGAGTGAGACATGGATTTTTTTGGGGGAAAGAGAGGGAGTTAAGAACAAAGACATTGAGAGATAGAGGTGGAGAGAGAGAGGGAGTGATAAGGGAGAGATAAAGATGGAATGACAGAGAGAGGAGATGAGGGAAGAGAGAGATAAAATGATAGGATATAGATAGGGAATGGAGGGGAAGAGAGAGCCAGGGAGACATAGATATGAACAGAGGAGAGAGAGGGAGAGAGAGAAGGAGAGGGGAAGGGAGATAGCGATAGAGTTGGAGGGTGGAGAGAGAGAGAGAGATTATATGATGGGGGGAGAGACGGAGGGAAGTGGGAGAGAAGGGGAGAGAGAGGAAGGAAAAAGAGAGAGGACCTCAGAGAGAGGAGAGAGAGAGGGGGAGAGCAAGAGGGAGTTTGAAGGGGAAGAAATACATAAAGAGAGAAATGTGGAGAGGGAGTAGTAAGGGAGAGATGGAGAGTCAATGAGTGAGAGAGAAGAGAAAGAGATATAGAGAGAAGAGAAAGAGAGATAGAGTGAAGACGGAGAGAGATAAGTATAGGAAGAGGGTGGGAGAGAGAGATAGACAGATATGAAGAGTGAGTGTGTATTTTTTTGGATGAGAAGGAGAGACAAGGGTTGATAGTGATATAGATGGGGTGGGGGAGAGGGTAGAAAAGAGATACAAAGAGAGGGAGGGAGGAAAAGGGAGAGATGGGAGACACACACACACACACACACACATATATAAATATAGATAGATAGATAGAGATAGAGAGAGAGAGAGAGAGAGAGAGAGAGAGAGAGAGAGAGAGAGAGAGAGATGTGTTTAGGGGGCTAGGATAGAGAGGCCAATAAGAGAGATGGAGGGAGGTATAAATATAGATTGCAAGGGGAGAGAGGGAAGAGGAGAAAGATAGAGAAATAGAGGGAGAGGCTGATAGAGGGAGACGAAGGAGAGAGGGAGGGTAAGAGAGAGAAGGAGAGGGTGAAGGAGATAGACACAAAATGGAAGGTGGGGAGAGAAGGAGGAAGAAAGAGACACACATAGGAAAATACAGACATAGAAGCTAGACCTAGAAAGTCACGAATATTTTGGATTTTCACTAATATAGATGTATTGATTTCATTGTAGTTGTTTATTTCTAATTCTATCTGATCACATGCACTATATGCATTGATTTCAGTGTAAATATTGATTAATAATCCTATTTAATACCTTACACTAGATGCATTGATTTTAGTGTCGATGATGATTTGTACTCCTATTTGATTTCTTGCACAAGATGCACTGGTACTAGTGTAGATATTGATTTCTAATCCTATTCGTTTAATTTCACTAGATGCATTGATTTCAGTGTACATGTCGATTTATAATTGTATTTAATACCTTACGCTAGATGTATTGGTTTCAGAGTGGATGTCGATTTTTCCTCATATTTGATTGCTTCCATTAGATGCATTGGTTTTAGTGTGGAAATTGATCTCCAATTCTATTTGATTGCTTTCGTTTGATCCATTGAGTTCAATATAGATGTTTATTTCTAATCATATTATATTGTTTTCACTAGATGCATTGATTTTAGTGTAGATATTGATTCCTGATTTCGTGCAACTAGACGTATGATTTACATTAATTTAAAATTAATTAGATTAATAGTGTTCATTGATTTCAGTTTAAGCACATCTCCTCCTCCTCCATCTATATCTATATCTCCCATTGTCTCTCTTTCTCTATCTCTCTATCTCACCACCTAAATATACATACTCCCTCTCCATATCTATCTATATCTATCTCCCTCCCTTCTGTTTCCCTCCATCTCTCTCTCTTCCCCTTCACTCTCTCCATATCTATATCTCTTCCTCCCTCCATGTCTTTTCCTCTCTCTTCTTCCCTCTCCCCCCCACATATATATCTCTATATCCCCTTGTCTCTCCTTCTCATCCCCAAAACATACAAGCTCTCTCTCATTGTAAGCACATAAAAATTATTCATGAAGTGCATTTACTTATGTGTTACAGTAATTCAACCATTAAAACAATACTTGAATTTTCATCCTAAATAAAATGTTTTCTTACCCTCGTTGTAAGCACATAAAAATTATTCATGAAGTGCATTTACTTATGTGTTACAGTAATTCAACCAGAAATACAATACCTGAATTTTCATCTGAAATAAAATGTTTTCTTACCTGAAATGTTTGCTTCTTGAAACAATAAAATATTTATAATTGGATACATTCTTAATTTTCCATCATTCAACATTGTTAATTGATTTGCATTCAAACGTGGTAATAGAAACTAACTAGCATTCAAAATTATTTGGGGTTTAACACTCCATAACTCACAATGTTTGATTTTGGAGAAAACTACTATTAATATTGAATAGAAATAGAGACAAGGTATGCTTTTAAGCGCAGTAGCTCGAGCTAAATATTCAAATGGTCTATGATTCCAATTATCCTTTTCATATCATCGATATGAGAAAATGGAAAAAATAATATGTGTGACAATAGGAACAATAAAAGAAAATAGCTTTTAGTTCCAACCACTCTATTCATATGATCAATATGAGAAAAGGAAGAACTAATGCGCGTGACAATAAGAACAGTACATGAAAATAGTTTCATATTGATCGCAATCAATATTGTTTATAATTGACTATATTATTATTATTCATATTTTCTATCAATCAAAATCATTACATTAACACTTTGCACTCAAAATTTTTATTTCATCATTTTTCATTATTCAAGTTACTAACAGTCTCTCTCATCTCAACAAATTGAGGTAAGTAGGAAAATTTTAAATTAAACGGACCAAATTAATCTTAGACAAATTTATCATATTCAAAATGATCGAAATAATTAGATGTTCAGCAAATTTTGTATGACTGCAAATGACTGAAAACAACCTAGATCCATCTTAACTCTAAATCTATTAAGTGTCGAGAGGGATCAAATATCTCGAGGTGCAGACCTTTCCTGAAGTTTTTCACTCGAAAATGAGGTTTTCACCTCGATATATTTGATGCCTCCTGGCGCTTAATAGATTAGAAGTTAAGATGGATATAGGCTAGTTAAATGTTATAGAATGAATGTTTTAAGATTTGATTTATTTATTATGTTACCATCTGACATATAATGATGGGTTGAACGCATTATTTTTTTGCATATGTAAAAAAAATTCAAAATTTTTTATCGTTCTACAATGTTAACATTGGGTTTTTGGTATATTATTTTCTTTTATGTCCTCGTGCTAGTGCATGCCTAGCTATATGGCCTGAAACCTAGCTTGACTTGTGCGAGATCTATTTCAAGTGATTTAATGCGTTTTCCTAGAAACGTAGCAGACTTTCACATTGGGTGATGGAAATGACAATGAAGACATCCTCATATTTTGGAACCCCTCTTATTTCTCGATGTTGTTGAACCTGCTACACATCGAGGAGCTTCACATTCCGCTGGGGATGTCAGAGCGGGAACTGTACATGGATGCTCTTCACTACAACATCATAGACCACCTCCATGGGGTGAAGTGGGGTGAATGGATGGTAACTAGAAGGATCTCTTAGCCTCCACCAACAGGCACGAAATGGGTGACGTTACAATGAGCCTGGCATCTTCGGAGGGGGCTGTTGCATTTCCCATGGAATCAAGGTGCATATTTATGACTCGACTCTAGAGGAACAAACTCCCTTGACCCTAGACTACCATGTTGTCAATGATGTTATCTTTGTGAACCCCCAGCGCTTGGTCATATACACCTATGAGCACATCAATAAGGGCAGAAGTGGCATAAGAGTCTTCAGTACCCAAACGAGGAAGCCCTAATTCAAGTTGCAAGTCTCCCATGAAAACCAACCAAAGAACTTCACGATCAGGGTGCTTACCAATGACGATGGTCATGTACGCCAGTTGTCATGGGCGCAACAGAGAGTACAATGTTGGATTATGGGACCAAAACTTGGGTTGCCAAGTCGATTTCCTCTACTAGCAACTGAAGGCTAATGACTGGGCATTGCGTGGAAGCTGTAGTGGTTACTAGAAAATTTCTTATTTCCCATTGCCATTCTCTACCCGCTCCATGACACTAGTTTCATAGGCCTCCTTGATTTCCAAGAGAGAAAAGTCGTCTAGTCTTGGATGGATGTGGAGGTTCCCTAGATTGCATGGTATGACAAGGTGGTTTTGGATCCATGTTTCATGGAAGCCTACAGTACCGTCTGTGTTGTGAATCAGTGTGACAATATGGGGTTTATTGATATGAGGAGCACTTATCAGAGTGTCTGGTGGTGTCACCAGAACTGGCCTGGGAAGACAATTGAGAGCGAGGATAGATAATATTCAAAGCCTTTTGCACAAGATAATTAGGTCTTCTCTTCTAAGAATGGAAGTGTGTATGTATTTTGCAGCCCTGATTGGGTTTTCATGTCCACTCTAAGGAAATTGAATGGGAGCTCAATTTTTTATATTGTTGTCGGTGGTGATCGCCTTGTTGCACTCTACAATGAAGAATGGTTTTTTGGGTAACCCTATGTCCTTCTGGAACTGTAAATATTATTATGATGATTAATAACAAAGTGTAGAGGCTTCTATAAATCTAAATTCCTCGTCCATAGGTTTGTATATGTCTATTTTCTAGTATTTCTTACCACAAGTATTATTAGGTGTTTCTCTAGTTAGAAGGGTTTCTTGTCAACAAATTGTGCTTGGGGTGTAAAATTGAGTTCAAGATCCTATTGGACAGAGGGTGGGATTTATTCTCAGGGTTGAAATTCACTAGAAAATAGTTCCATCCAACATTATTAGTCTTCTACCCATTTAAATTTTAGCTTAGATTGTTTACTTTTCTTGTATATTGTTTGGTGTGAATGAAGTTGAGGATATGTTATTGATCATAGGAAGATTCATGAGGAGGAAAAGATAGGATTGATTTGGGGTGTTCTCATATATTGTTTGGTGTTAATGAAGTTGAGGCTATGTTATTGTCCATGGGAAGATTCACGAGGAGGAAACGATAGGTTTGGTTCAGGGTAGGACTTGAGCCAAATATATGTTGAGTAAAGGGTTTAGCTTGTCTATAAGCTTTGTATTCGATCAATTGCAACTTGCAAGGCACTATGTGCAAGATAATTATACTTTAAACTATGCTCACATTCTTTAGTGGCATGTGAGTATGACCATTGGGTCCTTGTGATCATCGGTATCATGGTCATAGTCTGATTAGAGTTGTTACATTCACATACCAATATCATCCTTAGGTTTTTGATAGTGGATAAGGAGATGGGAGTATGTTACATTACATAGTTGAGTTTCTCCTAAACCTCTATTTAGGGCTTGTGTTAGGTAGTGAATTTTATGAATGCATGAGATTGACTGGTACTTTTCATAACTCTTTTGGTAGTCTTTATCCTAGTCTGTATCTATTAAAAAAAGCTTGGAGTGACCTCTTAATGTCTTTCTATATATAAGGATTGGTCAATGGTTCTTGCCAAATATTTCTAACTTCATCTGGTACATGTCATGTGTTTTTCCTACTTTTCCATATTTCTATATGTGTCTTATCTCATATGTATCACCCTCCTCCCACATCTGCCCAAGTAACTAGCCAACTGAGGTAAGATGAGAGGATACTATGATTAGATTCAACCTCCTATGTGACGTTAAGGAGGTGGAATCGACAAAAGCACATCATACATAACTTCCACATCAACTACAAGACGCTACGGAACCATTCCGACCACTTAGGTAGCTAACTGTTGGGTCCCAGTAAGTCTTTTGAACACTTGACCTCTAGAAGCTCTCATGTTATAGGCCTGCCAACATTGATGATGTTGTAGACACTCTCATGACAAGGCATGCGAACCTCCAAGCACTATTTTTCTCAATTTTTTGCTAGCATCCCTGGGTTTTGAGCCACTTTTTCATGACGAGAGCCTAGGTCACTGCACATAATTGAATAATATCTCCATAACAGTAAAATAATAGGGAAATTATGATGCAAGAGAAAATAGATGAACAAACGATTAAACAAAACCCTACTATCCATGATTGGCATTTCATCAAACATATTACAAATACATAATCTACAAGTGTAAATAATGTATTTAAGCATAGTGATTTGATACTTATCTGAGAATCACTAAGAATTATTGTTCCTACTTATCATTTGTTGCATTATCATATATTAGTTCATAGATACATTGTCCATTCATTTACAAGTAAAAACATGATGAGATTGATACATAGACATCGTCGTAAAACACTTATATAACCAGCATAATAGCAATAGAAATACCAATGAAATCATAGTCATATGATCAACATACAAATCAATATAATGCTCAGATAAATACAAGGATAAATAAACCTTCATTAGCAATGTAGAATCTTGTAACAACCCTGGTGAAAATTCCATGTAAAATATAGATAAGGCCATGGTGTTCTGTAACAACCCTTTTGAAAATTCCATGGAAATATATATATAAGGCCATGGAGATGGGATACATATTCGAAGCTCAATGGTGGGGGGAAAATCCTAATTGGTATTGATTCAATTTATTATGGTTACAAAAATTGGCAAAGGCAATGGCTAAGACATTAAAGAGGCAAAAAGGTACTTTTGCACACTCATTTATGAAAATAATGTAAATTAGGAGAAAATGAAGGTGAAATGTCATATCTTGCATTTGAGGAGGATGTTGAAAGAAAATAATGGAAAATGAAGAAAATAGAGGCCTCATTGATAAAAATAATTTTGAGGATTAGTGGGAACGACTTGGTCCGTTCAATGTTGGGGCTGTCTTCTATTCTCTCTCGCTCATACTCTTTGATACTTAGAGTTTTCTTAGCGAAATCTTGGAGAGTGTGGAATATTTGGATTTTGGAGAAAGAAGGAAAGGGAAGATCAGGAAATTGCTAGAGGGAATTGAGATCAACATCTAGATCAGATTTGTTGGTTGGTATTGAGTTGCATTTATGATTTCTTCACTAGTTTTCCCATGCATGGCACATGCATGTGGCTTCTTGGTAATGATCTATAATTGGCATGAAGGGTGGCCTAGATTGACAATGGATTTACATAGCATTGCCATTTTTTGGATAGCTATGGTGTTGAGGGTTTATTCTCTTTGTTTTTGGTTGGTTCTCATGTTTCCTTACCTTAGGTTGAGCTATTAGTTCACATAAGCCATGGTTGGACAAACACTCTAGAATCCTTGGAATGGCTTCGGTTGAGTTACTAGTCCTGGAAGCCTTGGTTGCATAAAACAATATGGAAGCCCTATAACACCTTGGGTTGAGATACTAGTCCTGGAAGCTTTGGTTGGACGAACTCTCTCGAAACCCTTGGTGGGCTGAGTTACTAGTCCTCGAAGCCTTAGTTGGAAAAATTCTCAGGAAGCCCAACAAAAACTACGGGTTAAGTTACTAGTCCTGGAAGCCTTGGTTAGAATCAATGAAAGCTTATTCATCCTTATATTTCTATGAATATTAATATGGATTATATGTTATTTATATGGTTGTGATTTAATGATATGTTCGATGAAATATTTATCATGGCTAGTAGGTGTCTGGAAAAGGTCTTCATTATCTCATTAATTTTTTATCATTGTTTCCCTATAATCTTCCTAATTCTAAGCATTCATTTGATTTTAGGTAGTAGCCTGGGCTCTGGGCCTGAAAAAGTGGCTTAAATCCCATGGTCTCTAGCACAAAGCTAGAAATTATTTTCCATAGTCGCTGGTAGGTAGTCCTATGAGAAAGAAATTTGGTTTCTCATCTCTCCCTTTCCCATAACATCAAAGTGACTATGGCCTAAGACATCCATAATAATAGTAGAACCCAGGGATAGGTTATCTAAGTGGTTGGCTTGTGTTTTGAGTGTTCTATTGATAATGTTGCATGACCATGTGTGAGGTTCCATCAATTCCATTTCATTAAGGTTACCTAGGAAGTCGAACCATAGCATAGTTTCTTCTTGTCACAAGTTTACCCTAGCTAGTCAGTTGCTTAGCTAGATGCTGGAGGAGTGTGTTACAACCCAAACCTAGGGTGGGACTACCATGTTCCACCCAACCATAGAATAGCTGAGCCAAATCTCTCTTCATCCATTCACTGCTATGTGATATTCCAAGCATGAATGTGGGACTCAAAACAAAAGAACCAACTAGGGCATCCTAAGGCTAAAACACCTCAACCTCATCAATAGAAACCTGGATTTACCATAGTGCATCCTAGTGCTATGGGGTAAAATGAATGGGATGAAAAATACCCTCGAATGTCTTCCTAGGACCTTCGACAGACCATAAGGTTATCTACAAAAGTTACCTGTTACACACATGTTCTTCTATCATACATATATTGACAGGGTATGTAAAGAGGATCACCTTTGGTTCTTTCTAGATTCACTTGGGGATCTCCATGCGGTAAGAAGAACTCCTCCTAACCGGCTCCAAGATGACTCCTGCACAAAAGAACAAAGCAAACCAATCACATCATACACTTCTGACAGTTAATGTAAGAATCTCTAACAAACATGTATAACTGTATAAGTTATATACTCAACACAACAAGAATCATAATGAAAAAATAAATGCACAATATCGCCGAAGCTTTGGACTAGGGAACACAACCACAGTCCTATATTCAGAATGGAAGAGTGATTACAACAACCCATTGTATCAACCTTCCTTACCCCTTCTTCCTCTCTCTCTCTCTTCTTCTTTCAGCTAGTTCCTTCAAGAATATGACAGTTCATAATAGCTCTATGGGTTATCCTTCCAAATGCTCTGATCCCCTTTGCAATGGCCCTCTCATTGCTTATATAGAAATCAAATTAGGGCTTCCAAGCTCCACCTATAGTTCATTTGGGCAAAAACCATGAACCTGCCTTGTTTACAAGCTTTTTCCCATTTGCTTTCATTCTCGGAATATAATTTCTACAAATATCTTGAATTTTGGAGTTTCCTTGCTTTTCTATCACAAATTTAGGGATTTAATATCTATATATTTATGAGCAGATTCATCGGCATAACCACTTTAACATCACTTAAGTTCACTAACGCTCCCCCTGGTTTAACATCAAGAGTTAACAGGGTGACTAACACTCCTTTATGCTTGGTAACAAGCTTTATAAAGTAGCTTCTGAGTGTATTGAGAGGATTAGTGTGGATTTTGGGTCTGCAATTGTGATCATTACTTCACTCATCTTGTCCTTCTCCTCTGAGTTGATTAGGAGGTCAATTTGTTCTATAATAGATGCCCCCTAAAGTATGAGATCAGAGGCAGATACGATGGCTGAAATACTTTATGAAAAAACACTGTAATTTGCTGTCAAAATATTTGTAGAGAGGGAGAAGTTTTGAGCGGCAAGGAAAACTTGATACAACAAAGATACATATATATAAACTGTTAAGATCATGTTCTGAGTCAGGCATTTCCATGCTTAGTAGCTATGTCAGAGTAATTTTCTCCTCGGAGATATAACAATGATAGTCGCCAATATGGCACAGAGCGGATCCAATTTCATAATAGATCATCATGAAATAGTTGTCTCCAAAGAACAATATCGTAGCTTGGGAGAGGAAACAAGGTTGAATGATGCAAGCCTCTACCCAAGGTCTTGATTCCTGCTTCACCGAACAATATAGGTCGGTACATGTGATAATATGAGTTGATGTCGCACATGTGCGGAATCATCTGATTACCAATCAATAATGGAGACCGTTAACAAATGTGAGGAAGGCCATTGATAATGGTGATGGTCTCCAAGATGTACAGTGTAAAATAATGAGTGTGAGAGATTTTTTGTCGTTAAACACTCATAGAATCACTTAACTAAGAGCCAATAATGAAAACCCGTGATCAAACACAAGGTAACCTGCCACTAATGTCTGCAAGTACCAAGGCATTGAATGTGTTTCTGGGTTATCTTCTTAGATAGAGTGTTGAAGTCGATAGGAAGAAACATGTCGAAAGGTAGGCACTGACGTGTCCTACATTAGTTGACACAAAACCCGAGAAGGATGATTTTGTTTTTTGAAGAATATTTTGAGCTTTTGGGTCTAAACAACGGAGGGCATGATGAAAGGATATGTAGGATTGGTTGATAGAGGAAACAAATGGGATCCCTTGAACAATAGAAGGCACAACAATGGTTTTAATGAGACAACACTAGACTCATGAACACTATAGAGTGTTTAAGGTACGAAGATGCAATTACATCATGTCACATAGGCTAAAAACTCATAGGTTGGTAGGGTTCATATTGAGAGGTTATAAAAATGACATTTTATCTAAGGGAGTGCCATGTTCAAGGGAACGAATGTTGCCAAATCATGCTTCTGAATACAGGATACAACTGTATTGTCCACTTTTTCCCGACTGATTTTTTAATGAGTCCAAACAAGTAAACTCATCGATCTTTTCATGTTTAAAGATTCTAAAAATGATTGCAAAAAGAATGACTCTTTGCCCTATCTGATTGGTTTAATGAGTCCATACAGGTAAACTCTTATATTTTTTCATCTTTTAAGACTCTGAAAAGTATTGTAGAAAGAACGACTCTATATCTTGTTTGTGTATTTAAAGAGTCCAAACTAGACAACTCGGTGGTCTTTTCATATTTAGAGAGTCTAAAAAGATCATAAAGAGAGACTCCATGGTGGTCCCTTTGTCATAGTTCTTAACCGGGTGCGACAAAAGGTTAATAGTATACCCATATCAGTTACTTTTCTATATTTAATCTATTGAACCCAAATAAAGAGAAACCTTTTTCCAATAGATGTTGACCTCATTTTGTTATGAGTACGAGGTGACAGACTAAACTCCTGCTTTGTCATGACACTTTAACGAGCTCAGTAACAAAAACTCGGGATTTTTCATTTTTTAACGAGCAAGAAAACAATACCTAAAAGAATGCTCGGATCATATTTAGCACATTTAATGAGCAACAAGACACAGCTTAGGATTTTTTTAGTTTAAAGAGTGAGAAAAAAGTGCCTAAAAAGGATGCTTCGTTAGTGTTTTTTAGTTTATGAGCTGGAACAACATCAAAAAAGAGGTGCTTAGAGCATCGTTTGCCTCTATTTAGCTAGTGCAAATAATGAAAAACTCGGGGATGTTTATATTTTTTAAAGAGTGATAAAATATCCCAAAAAAGGGCTTTACGAATTGTGGTATGGATGTTTAACAAGTCCTACTACAGAAAACTTGGAGATGTTTGTATTTTTTAAAGAGAAATAAAATATCTCCAAAAGTGCTCTGCCATAGTTAGATATATTTTAATGAGCTTAACGATGAACGCTCGGGGATGTTTATTTTTTTAAAGAGCAATAAAATATCCCTAACAATGCTCTATAAGAATTGCATGCAGCTTTTACTACTTTGCATTCGTGAAAGTACTTTCATCAAAAGTAGTAAAGTATAGAAAGGCAACAATTTCTATTATTTGGGTTCATGCATGATAAAAATCCATGTAGAATAGAATACTTTCTCTTTAATTATTTTAAAAACATCATGTCTCTCAAAGTTATGTAAGGATATGCTTTGAGCTTTCACTTTCATCATTTTCACCATTTTTGAAGTTTGTGAGACCTAGTTGGAGCTAAAGAGGAGCAGATTTTCCACGGACCATTGCAGGAGTTTTGGGAAACCATTCGACATGCTGTCAGACCTAGGTGAGAGCTAAAGCCTTGCTCTATGCTCCACTAAACCTTTTTTAACAATTTTGTAGGTGGAAATTTGTAGATCTGAGTTGTCCTAGAGCCATTTTTTCCCACTAACACCCTCTAGATGACCAGTATAGTGTGTTAAACGCTTTGTACAAGCCATTAGAGGGAGTTAATCCTCCTTGTGTAGCATTCGGATGGGCATTATGGCTGTAGGGAATATTTGGGACCCTCATGCATGGATTCTTTAAGTGATTTTGCCCCATTTTAACTATTTTTAGGGTCCTTTTGTGGAGGCTTCAGGCTTAAATGACACACCTATGGAGAGAATGGGCCCATGATAATGAGGAATTGCTGATGCGTAACGATCTAGCTTGCATACTTGAATTGCACCATAGCGATTTATTGAAGTATGCAAGGCTAGAGTTGATGAAAGGACAGGAGGATTTACTGAGATGGACCATATAGTGCTGGGATGAACACGAGCAAGTGTTCAGAATTGGAGATCAAGAGTTGGCGATTAACTAGGACGATATTTACTTTTTGACTTGTTTTTCATGCCATGTAGCACAAGAAAACCTCACCAATGGCAAGTCAGATTCACAATCTGCTTCAGATCTGGTATAGATCTACTGCATCCCTGGGAGTGGGCTAGTCAGCAACAAAGTCCCAATAGAGAGGATTCAATCTTGATCTATGAGGGCAGTTTTATGGTTCATTGTGCATTTGGCGAGGTTAAAAAGTCCCCATGTAGTGACAAAGGCCCAACTGTTGCTTGCCATTGACTATGTCCATCCCTAGATGTTCAACTGGTGTGAAGCAGTGCTTCGACAAATGAAGTAGAATTGACAGCATGCAACACCCATACCCAAGACAGTTTTGGGTATGGTACTACCATAGTCTTATTTATCCTTGAGAGGTTACCTATCATGTGCCCGTGAGTGAGCTTAGGTCCTTTTGATCCGAGGGAGCCAAGGCAGGGTCGCTGGTCAGCACTTGATCCTCGCACAAGAGGAGGACCACTCCGACACTTCTTTGATGAAGACTTCTTCTAGCGGCTTCATAGCCAAATAGTGATTGTTGATGATTATGCTTATGAAGGCACGGATTTTATTCGCAACCCAGACTTGATGCTACCACCGGGGACCAACTAGGGTCCTTAAGGTGAGAATAATTTTGATAGTACTTAAGTATTTTTGTAGTTTTGAATGTATATGTAATGTTTTCTAATGATGAGATAAGAACTTACATGAAACTTTTATGCTTAACACAGATGTGGCGCTAGTACGACCTGCAGGAAAACTTCGTTATGTGTGACGAGGCAGCCAACTACATGCTAGAGGGGGCGATGTTGACAGTCTCCGTGAGGTTCTCAAGAACCTAGAGGGTTTGACTATGGGTGTCCCTCCTCTTCCTATGAGGGAGATTCCCGCTCATATCTAGCGACACATCGTTGGTGTACCTGAGTGATTTATGGTTCCTCTTCGAAGGGTAGCTAAAGTTGTTTTAACATTTCTGGAGAAATAGATCTTTTGATGTAAAAAACTGGATTTCGAGATATATATAATATATATTATATATATATATATATCTATATATATATATAATATATATATAATATATATATATATATATATATATATATATATATATCAGGAGAGAGAGAGAGAGAGATATTTTTGGTATTTTGGTGGTGTAAATGTGTTTTAAAATGTTTTTTGCGACAAGTTTTTAACTTTAGTAAATATTTTACTTCTCATGCATGCTTCTATAACAGATGAGACAAATTCCAATCTAATACATAGTTAGCTGACAAATCAACAACTGTATTTAATTCTCGAGGAACATGTTCATATGTGATTATTTCAAATCTACGTTCCAGGAGTCACACCCTTAGATAGTTACGTAACAAGGTTGGATTACGGATGTGATAATGGTTTGTCAATTGCATAATGACTAGATGGGAGTCTAACCTGACCACCAGATTGGAGATGCCCCTTGATGACACTTCCATGAGAAGTGAAACGACAAGCATGTACTCGAAAATATTTTTGGTGGCAGTACCAAGAAAGACTCCCCCGGAGCAAAATAGTTTTGACTTGGGTTTATAGATGACCCAAGTAGCTGACACAATGTGCCATGTCTGATGACTGGAACCATCCACATATGCTATGTATGTTAAGGGCAACGATGACATCTGCATTGCGAGAAGAATGCATGAGACAAGTACTCCACTAAATAACAAAACAATCCAATCACATCAAAAAAGGTAAGCAAAACTTATGAACACATAAAATTACAAAGCACATGCCCAGCATGACACTAGGCACAATACTTTTTTAGATAGAGCTCGTATGTGGGTTCCTTGAGTGGGATTTCGTCCCAGTCCTATAGGTCATATACCCTCGAGGGGAGGACTTTCGTTATGACATACCGACCTAGGCATATGGGTCAAAGCGTGCATGCTTCCAAGAGATTATCTTTTGGATGATATAGTGATACGAAATCACCTTCTTAGAAAGAAGAAAACCTAACTGCTTTTGCAAATTGGGTTTGTAGCCACTCCTTGTGAGTTGCGAGTGCCAAATTGGCATTTTCATGGGTTTTACCAAAATGATTGAGGTATAGTAAGCATTCTTCTTCGGCTGTGGGGTCAGGCATGGATTGAATGGTTATTTCAAGGGAAGGAGTTGGCCACCCATTTTGTTTTGCCTCATCATAAAGCTGGATCTCATTTGCGACAAACGATGGATTAAAGTCGGACATTTCCTCGTGAGACCGAACAAATTCTTCATGGAATTCCTCATGTAGGCAGGTCAAGCATGCAATTTCCTCAAGACTACAATCTGCTCTCATCTAGGTGTCTTCCATGGTGCTTGTCGTGACTGAAATATCTATGGGAAATGACCTAGAAGTGTCGTCAATATTTTCATCCACCCCAAGAGTTTGAATGCTTATATAGGGTGGGAAAATGATATTATTCATGTCAGAGGACAAGACCTGAAGAGGCATCATGTCAGAGTCAGATGTCAGACCCCAAATATGCCAATCCTCCCAGTTTTTCTCTCCAAAACTCATGATTTCTCGAACGACTTTATCTGTTGATGGGAGTTGATTGCACGGATCTGAAGGAGCATTTATGGGAATGTGGGTGGTATCATCGGTGATAGCCAACATGACTGGAGATGTGGATGCTCATTGAATGCCTTGGTAGGACGATTCAGTAGATGACAGTGGAATCTGGTCTCCAAATATGTCAAGGTCTGAAGGCATCGTTAGGATCCACGGATCAGTTGGTTCATGAGGAATTGATGAAAGCATGTTGACCAATTGTGGAACTTGTGGCGACAAAAGAGGAAAAAAACCGATCAAGGAGGAAGCATTCAATAAACCAGTACCTATACTGACAAAACTGTCAGTTACACCTCTTACTAGGGGTACAAAGTCATTTGGTAATGGTGAATAATCAGGGGTGCAGAAAGACAACCGATCCACTATAATAACCTTTCCATCTAATGGAAATAGGATGATACGAAATATAGTGGATATGATGGCTGTCATGGCATATGTCGAACTGCAACCCAACAATAGGTTATAGTCGAGTCTCTTGTCCATGACTTCTACATCCACCATTACTATTTTCCCAACCAATGTGATGGGAAAACTGGCTAAATATCCTTCTAGGACAAAGGTTTGGCTGTCAAAAGCTTTAAGGGAGCTCGATGGTGGGGAGAGTGTTGGGGAACCCAAGGTCAGCCAACATGAAGCTGACATGATGCAGGTCGAAGCACCTTCATCAATGACAGTTCAATGTATACCTTTACCTTTCAAAGTGATATGCACCTAAAATGCAAGCTAGTGGGAAAGGGGAGGTTTACACTTGTCCATGTCGAAAATAGCCAACATGGAGTCTGTAAGTTCAATTCCCTCGATAGATGAAAGCAAAGCTTTCCATTGGCTGGGGCATGTTTGTAAGACTTCGAGCACTGACATAGCTGATGGCGGTTGCACCAAATCCTCTACGATGTTGTAGTATTGGGCAACACGTGCAGATGTCTTGTGTGTTGTGCGTCGAAGTGCCCCCTTGGGGGCTGAAATTACAAAGTCCTCAACCGGCCTTTCAATTCGCAATTGTTGGGTGGCGATGGGTTTTGTCCTGTGGATGGTTCTGCTGCCGGAGTGACAGGAGCTTCATAAGATTTGGCTCTTGTTTTTAGTTCTACCATTTCAAATGTGTAAACGGTAGAACTTCCTTCACCAGCTGAAGGATGTTGTGAACCATCATTGCCCTGTAACATGGGTTGTGGTTGGTTGGCAATGAGATTTTGCTAAAATTGATTAGGAAAAGGATTTCTAAGGACAGCAAGTGCCTTACCAGAATCTTTCTTGGCAAGGTAATCCGTGCATTCTTGAAGACGCAGACAATGTCACGTTACATGTTCTTCAAGACAGATTTTGCACAAATAGTTGGTGCATTTATCCTTTTCCATATCAGTAGGCACAATGGCCTTCTATTTCAGGTTGGGCTACTTAGATGGTTGCTCCTCAGAAGGAGCGGTCTTGTTCTTATTCTTCTTGTTTTTGCTATAGGATTTTTCTGTACACTGCACATAGTTAATCAAAGTAGCAGGAAGAGTAGTTGCTTTGGTAGAGGCGTCCACTGCCAGCCTGGAAATGGAACCACTGAGTTGTTTTACAGTGACCCCAGAGGTTGCGTCACCGATCTCGTTGGTGTGCGCTCTAGGGTGTTGCTTGGGGGGAGGATTGGGGTTACCGGGAGAATAGTGGATAATGTTGTAGAGAGTGCTAGAGTATGAATAGATCAAATCTAAGTGCTGGGCACAATGTATGGATTGGTCCTCTGTGACTGCAACACCTAGGGTTACATCTCTAGCGATTTGTGGGAGTAGTGACTTACAGAACTAGTTTGCTAAGAGAAAATTAGGGATGGGAGATTTAACTAACCTTCGCCTACATATCCATTCATGGATATGATCAAATATGTGGGTGGCGGCATCCTGACGAAATGAAGTAAGTAGCTTTGTCCCTGTCTCATAATGGATAGGTAACTTAAAGTGCTTTGTGAACTCCATCGCTAAAGCATCAAAGGTATTCACTAACATGTGCGGTAACTCAATATACCACTTTGTAGCATTGCCAATGAGAGTGCTGGGAAAAAGACGTAACCAGACACTGTCATCCACCATAGAGTTAGAAACACACCAGAGATGGTAGGTGGTGACATGAGTGCCTATATCCTCCCTTTGTTTTCCATCGCAATTAGGAATATCTGTCAATATTTTATGTGGGATTGACAACCATTGTAAGTTGTTGTAGATGGGATCATTTGTCAACTTGTATAAGTTGGGGATATCTAGCATTGCCAAAAAAGGCAAATTGTTGGGTGCCCCCAACTCGGACCATGGTGATGACGGATGACATGAGGAGCTTTGTCCTCCTGCCATCGTTTGGTTCCCCATGGTGTACATTAGTTGCATGGTGTAACAGTTGCTTTACGATATAGTGTTGTAGATGGGATTGCCATTAGGATTTTGATACTGGGGTATGAAGTTGCCCCCAGTATAAGCGGTGCCCCCTTGACTCACCTAAGATTGTAAGTAGGGTGCCCCCATGGTTTGGGTGTGAATCCCTTAGGATTCCCAACTGAAACAGAACTAACCGTATGGCTTTGATTGATAGACAAAACACTCATGTCAATCAGTGACTATCCATGCATGCTTGAGAATGATAAGGGAGCTGTGACATTCCCCACCATCATGTGCATATTTTGAATCACCCAAAATGTTTGAATCTGGGGGTTGTAACTGTACATTGGTGGCCAACCTTGGTTTTGGTAAATTGGGACCATGTCCACATTTCTGCATTGAGTGTTATATTGAGCACTATATGTGGCACTAGTCGAAGGTATGCTTTGTGGTACCATAGGAGTGGAACCTAGCATCTGCTAGGTTCCACCTATAGATGGTGTTATGTGAGTTGCAGTACCTGGGACGAATGGGATTGCGGGGTTCCACATTACCGGCATTGTGATGACCATCAATAGGGGAAGTGGTAGAGGACAAATAGTGTCTCTATCATTCCACAACCCTTTAGGCATCGACTGGATAGATGGGAAAGTTCCACCTATTGAAGAAGAAGGTACAGATACTATGGGAGTAACAATAGGGTCCGACAAATCTGTAAGTGGAGTGTTAAAATGAGGAAGAAATCCTATTGTAGAGAAATCCTCTAGTAAATCAAAATCATTGGTTGTTCACATAGACCCCATGTCCGATGTAGGAGACTGATTCCTCAAAGATGAGGAATCCAAGTCACTAAAACTCGATAGATCCTCCACAATGAGTGGAGGAAGTTCTAACAATCGTCTAGATTGACGACAAGGGCCAAATGTAGCCACAATGACTATTACGTTTTATCAAATAGATTTTAATGTGATATTCTTTAAAGTCTCAAAAACAATAACACTAAGGTACCTAAAAATAAAAAATACACTAAATATGTCAACTAGCAAATAGAGGAAATTGCCTCACCTAATAAACACTAATTACTAGAGATGAAACCCAGTTTCTCAATGAGTAACAGAGAAGGATGGCCAAATGTATGGTTACGGTTACTTTTGAGCTTTGCTCGAACCTCATATTGAGGGGCCAAGTACTCTCGTGAAGACGAGCACCCTCCCAAAAGATGAAGACAAAGTAGGTCCGTCCATTTTAGGTACCAGGACAGCCTGTCCCAGTCACCTTGTGTAAGTACCTAGAAGGTTTGTCCACTAGAGATACCTCAAATCATAGACATTACCAGGGGGGACATAGTTGTGGACAACATGCTATGTGGGCAAGATACCTAAGTCCTCGCCTCAGTTCCAAAATCCCTGAAGGGACACCTGATACACAAAATGCCCAAAGGAGTTGTAAGGAAAGGCAGGCTACCTTCAATCACAATCCAATATTGTCTCATATTTCGCTCCGTTGTGAGTGGAGTGGTCCTGGTAATATGCGTGCAGAAGGATTTTTCACTCTTTAATGGCACTAGTTTTTATTTTCAACCTTGGGCAGTTGACTCACATGCCTATCACAAGGTCCTAATCTAGCTAATGTTTGTTTTCTCTAAAAAAGGAGTAACTTATTGATTTTAATGTAAATTTTAGTCTACTTTCTTATTTATCTTCAGTAGGGGTGTTGACGTATGAATATGGTGAGACTCTCGACTCAATAAACCATGAAGAACAATGCTTTGAAAAAAAAAAAAAAATCTTATGCAAACAAGTCTTATTCTATGCATGTATCATTTCACATATTCATGGATTCGTCAGTGCATCTCTATCCATTCAACACTTTGCATAACTGAAAGTTTCTTTTCTCAATATTCCCTAACAACTATTGAACCAAAACAAAGCAACCTACAACTATTTCGACAGAGCGAGATATACAGTTTATCAGCTTTTCTTTCAACAAAAATGACTTTTATGAGAGAAAAACTAAAACATTTTCTTAAAAAATGAATTTTAAGACACCAAATTTGTTATCATGACACTGTTGCAGATATTTCTTTAGCCCCTAAGACAAGTCCCGCCCCCTCCTTTTGGTTCACAAATTCTCTTGAAAAAACATGGAAATGGGAGACTAACACACTGTCTATGTGTAAATAGAGCTTTAGTTTGGCCACTAACGCTCCTTGTGCACATTCAAAGAACTTTATAAAGCTCTGTGTAGACTAGCAGCCTGCGTTAGTGAGGGAAATAGCTCAAAAAGAGGGCTTTTAGGATCAGTTTCTGAGGAGAATGCAGTTTTGCAGGATCCAACAAGATAGATGGTGGATCAGAAAAGGATTTGAAGAAGCGGGAAGCTCATAGAAGGATATTCAATTATATGATTTAAAATTGTTCATCTCAATCCTTTAGGGTTGCGGATTTCTCAGTTTTCACTTTTATTGTTCTTCGAATTTTTCTAGGGTTGTTATTATGAAACATTCATAGATAGACATGTCTAATAACTCGGCCCTTGTTATGAGCATGGTGATTTCAATGTCTTCCTAAAGATGTATAAGATCCACAATGCATATATTCAAATGGTGCCCAATCTCCTTTTGTGTCATCATTTAATGAAGAGTCGTGTTCCTTTTTAGTGGGATTTCAACTTTTACGAGTTTTTTGGTAGCCATATAGGCCAGTTATCTTATATTTGAATATATGATTTAAATTTCTACGCATTCCCTTAAACCTTAGGGTTCCACATCTCTTAGTGTGAATATTTTTCTTCTCTTCAAATCGTTAAGAGGTTAAGAATATCTATGGTTAAATTAAGAGGTAGAATATGGTTATAGTGGAGGGAGAGGTAGATTTTATAGCTCACTATATGTATCATTACTTCTACATTTTAAGAAAGGCACTCTAAAGTTTAAACATAAGTGATTTCCTTACCTTTTAATTTCTTTTATTTGTGAAATATCATCAAAGCAGAAGCGAGGACGGAGAAAACTTTTAGTGCTTGTGTCCATAGCATTCATGGATCCTGGAATGTGTATGTAGTTACTAATCTTTAACAATTTTATTTCATATATATTTGGGTATTGATGTTGATATCGAGAATTCTGGTTGTGTCTGAGTGGCGTCTGATTTATAGGGAGGGGTTAGGTTGAAATAAGAGGTATTTAATAATAATAATAATAATATCTCGAATGAGATCATTGATTCTAATTAATTACTTTTTCAATCACAAGAATTTAGAGTTCATCCTAATATAATATGGTTTTCTCAACTTTTTGGCGTTTTTAGTAGTTACTCTGGCTCATTCTTGTGATGTCTATAAATGGCCTGATTATTCAATATCTTTCATCAAATTTTGGATTTGCAATAGGTTTTTCCCACATCTATTTTCTCTTCCAGACATTTATATGAATTGATATTATGCTCACCCCTAAACCTACTATTCCATCAACTAATCATCTCGTGCAATACTATAAGGAAGAATATACAAGAAATCTAAATTTTATCTTATGGTTCCTATCAAAAGTGGTGTCATTCTTGCAGATATTCCTGAAGGTTAGCATTTTCAAGAATCATTTTGCAAAGTAAACTTCTTTTATTTTGATTTTTGATGTAGTAATCTTATTTTATTTTACTTTGTGCGTTGAAATGAAACTACAACTAATGCAGTATTTTAATGAGAATCTTGATTTTCGTTGGAAAATGAATTCAACAATATTATTAAGAATGCTATGAAAATTAATGTACATATTACATATAAATATGCACTATATACAATAGGTGAACTCTTGGTTCAGTTTCCTCAGTTTAAACAATAAATAACTATCCACAAGAATCGTAACTGAATAAGGGTTAACAATCTTACAACAATTTACTTCATTCACTTCATTCATTGTTTGTAACTTTCTTGTCCGTTTGTGTTTTATCACAGTGTTGGGAACATCATTTTACTCTTAACATGTTGTTCCATATACCTACATGAGCTGGTGTTCTCCTAATTGGATTTAACAAACTCACTCTCATTGGAGTGGAGAGATTCGAGGTGCTCCAACTGATCCTTTCAACTATACTCTATGCATCTATTTCAAGACAAAATGACAATTCATTTTTCTTATGTAACCATGCACTCTACCTTATATGAACCCGATGTGGTAGATGTTTACCTCTTTCTAGAATCTAAACCAAGACATCTCTCATGAATCCAAACCAAAGCAACAACTTGAAGAACTTTTCATATCACTAGAATCCATTTCCCATTTGGAATCATCAACCCCATATTGCGTCAATTTACCATAATGGATTGTTCCCTTTAAGTATCATAACACATGTTTTGTGGCTTCCTAGTGACTTTGCTAGGACTAAACCATGTGTTGGCTCAATGTTCTTACTGAAAACATATATTAACTCTCGTATTAAGCATATACATGAAAGTTCCAATCCATTGTTTATGCATCGAAGGATTTACCAAATCCAAATATAAATTAGGATTCAACATCATATTAGGTATCATAGGGGTAGCTAATGGTTTATAGTGCATCATCTAAAACCTCTTTAGAATCTCAACTACACACTTACTTGGGCTTTGCCAACTTTTCCTTGCATCCTCCTATGAGCCTCTTGGGACCAAAATAAGAAGATCATATCTATCAATTAGATAATAAAGAATGGGATATGAATAATTTTTTAAGCCCAAATGTAACATGTACTCATCAATATTGTAATAGCAATCACAAAGTGCTTGCTTCAGCCCATAATGGGTTTTATTTAATGTGCACACATGGGTCTCTCATCCAGGCACCTAAAATCCTCTCAGTTGATTAATGTATAATTCTCAAACCATTGAGGAAGATTCTATTTACATCCATATGATATAATTTCCAACCAAACATTGATGCCAAAGATATGATAGTCCTGATAGAAGAATGCTTGATAGATGAGGTGTTTTGCAGTACTGCAATCTTTTGTAGCTAGAGACTTGCATACATGGCAAAGCTGGAGAGTCGAAACTCTACAAAGCTTGCATGGAAAAGTATAGCACATATTGAGGTTCCTTGGAGGTAGAGAGTTTGATGATGGATGAAATGCCAAGTGGTGCTATTTTAGTAACATTTATTTTATAGTAAGTGTTGCCAAGGGAGATATTTTGGAATTTTGAGGTTCCTATATTTTCAGAGGATCAACTCAACTTTTTGAGACTCTATTTTTTAGAAGGGGTCACTACTATTTTTAGTACACCTATTTTTAGGCAACTATATGATCTTAACTAAATATCCCTTCATTTAGGGAATAGTGTCGGGCTACTTTATGAAAATTAACACTAGATCTTCATGATGGTATTGATCACCAGTTCGTCAATAAGAGCCTCATTTCTCCACTTAGCAATATATAGATGTATGTATGAAGCCACCCAACTTAGCAGACATCTTAGCAGCAATCCTCAGACTTCTTCATATTTAGGATTCTGAATCTTGATAAAGAAAATTCTTAACTGATCTTACTCCTTATTTACTAAGGGAAACCACAATCCTAAGCTTGAATTTCCATAGATGGTTCTTTAATATTTTGTATGATTAGACTTCCCTCAAAGTATCCATTTGGAAATATTTCAGCATGATATCCATTAAGTTTGAAGATAATTTATTAATGCAATTAAGCATTCCATGATTCTATCAATGCATTTCCATAAACAAAAATGTCTTTTTCTATACTTGTGGGGAGGGTTCTGTTGGATACCTATACCAATAGGTTTCATATTTCATGATTGGAAAATTCAAAATGCCAAATATGCTCTGCTTTGCTGATACAAAGATCCCATATTTCCAAGACAAGGCAAGGTGTGTACATGCCTTCATGTTTACTAAATTTTTATGGATGCTCCAGCAATCTAATCTGGATCATGCCATGTCTCAATTTTATGTTGTAGAATAGAGAAAGAAGTATGTCCAAACTGTTAAATCTTGGTAGACCAATAGTTAGGTAGAGAAAACTAAGGCTCCCAACTACTTAATCTGGGGCCTTGGAAGCAATAAGTGTAGTGCAAGATAGGCAATCAAAAGGAAAAGCCAGTGGAAAAGAAAAGGCACATAAGGGTCTGCAAGTCCAAGTGCACCCTCCAAGAAGAAAAAAAAAATGCTAGGCAAGTAGATGGGTAGGTAGATGGGGTTGCAGAAGTGGTGTTCCTTTCAAACTGAATCTTGTTGATCAATACAAGGAAAGCAACACAGTGGAGCATGTCTAACTTCCCTTTTTTCCTTCCTTGTTTTGCACTCATTACTAACACCCCTTGAGCAGTTGTGTTTATGAAAGAAATTCAAGGTTTTATGTTGGCTCGTGTATCCTTTAAGAGCCACATTTCTTGTGCAAAATTCTTTTCATTTTGATCTACTCCCTAAGCTAACTTGTTTTCAAATAAACTTAATGATATCACTCCTCATTCACCCTCTCCCTCCATATTAACCCTTAACTTCTATTATCTAACTCCCTATGTCACCCTTTCCCTACTATTATAACACCATGGTGTATAAACCCCAAGCATTCTATAAATATCCCCCCCTTGGCATTATAGCCATATGATTCACTACTAGGGAATTTAATTGACATCTGGTTAGTTTAAGAACCCAATCATTACCTCTTTATCTCCCTCAGAATTCATTTACCCATTCAACCGCCCATTTGCCTAAGGAACCTTGGAAAAAAACCCATTTGCACCCTTTAAACCCGGTCAAAAGGCAAAAATATCATGAAAACCCACTTTTCTGCCTTATCCTAAGTTTGGGACCTATGTGTGCATTTATACAAAGTTACATCAAAAACCCATTTAACCAAAGTTTTGAGCCATACGCGATTTTGCAAAGAAATTCATTGAAAAAACCATTATTTGTGCCTTATCCTAAGTTTTGAACTATGCGGGACTTTATAAAGAAATACACGCAAAAACCATACAAACCCGTTAGTATTTCTAAGGGTCCCGCCGGGCACAAATCCCGTGAAAAATAATTGTTTATTACTCGCCTGATGTCGTATCGTCCGGACAGCTTATCGGCTTGTCGACCATCCGATCGGGCACTTTTCATCCGATGGTTGACGTGGATATCGGACTGGCCCCGACATCCGAAAGATATCGTCCGATATCTGCCAGAGGCTGACGTCAGGCCTCGGCCACGCGTCACCCCCACAGCGTATCGGAGCCCCCTCTGACAGATTCCCTTCCGTATCATAAGCGGTGTGATATGATACCGCTGTGGTTTCCAATTTTCCATCAATCTGCCTGCCAGGATCATCGCCACATCACTGCCTGCGTCATCACCGCGTCCGTGCCCCCGTCCACCATTGCTCCACTTGTCCGCCACCTCACCACCCCCGTGGACCACCCATAAGCTGCCACATCACCTGATGACGTCATGGTGATGTCATCTAACCCTGACCCACTCGATGACGTCATACTAACGTCATCCGAAAAAGGCACGAATGTCCCAAAAATCTATATTTTTGCCAATTTTTCGCATTTTTTGCACTTTTTGCAAAAACTGTTGTTGCGCCTTCTGCGTGCATTTTACGTCCAAATTTGCACCAGCCAGCTGAATTCGACCTGGAGACCTTCGGCGCGCCTACCCACCAGCATTTGTGACCCAGACCATCAAATCTACAAGGTACTTATCCCTGCAAATCTTCTCTACACCTGGTTTTGTCTGCAATAGCTGAAAATTCACTTAAGACACTGAAAAGTGCATAATTCACCGACAAAATCCCTACACCTAGTTCCCATTGGAAATTGAACGGTCGAAATTCACTAAGCTCAGCCTGGTTTAACAAAAACTTTCACTAAAACCTACATCCCGTTCACCCAATCGTGAACAGGAAACCCGAAACTTACACCTAATTATTGTGAAAGGTCTGTTAAAGACAGGTATTTGGCTTCTCAAGTGACTGTGTGCAGTATTTCAATTGCTGCAAGTTCACCCTATCGTCCTCTGTTTGTCAATTCACCTCTTTGTCCAAGCAATACTCTTTTCTGTTGCCCAGCCGAGTAACATCAGTTTACATACAAAACAGAGTTCTTAAGTAACCATGGAGACTCCAGTAGCACCTGTGGCCCTCAATGTTGCCCCTTTGAATGCCCCTCAGAGAGAATTGGAGTGCAGGCCTTTAGCAGACCTTGGATTATCAAATCTCAGAGGACTCCCTAACACATAGCAGGTTCCACCTCCACTGCTGAATGAATTAAAGGCCAAGCATGTAGCTGGAACATAAATATTGGGCATTTGGGATTCCTTCCTCTCAATCTTCAAGCTTCCTGAGGTCAACCAATTCCCTGACCTAATTCACCTATGTGCTGTATGTTATGATCCTACTAAGAGAGCTGTGCTTGACCCTTCAAGTTCAGTTGTGTTCTACATCACTCCTCAGGCGATCAAAGAGATGCTGCAATTGAAGACTGAGAAGAAATTGGTACCCTTGTCTTTGCTTGATCTGATAAACCAAGGAGCTAAAATGTTGACAGATGCTCAGATCACAAAGCTGAACCAACTGTTTATTAACTCTGATATTATGCAATACCCTCCTATTTTTGCTGGTTACCTCAACCCATTGGGCAGAGACCTTGCAGATATGATCAGTCCAATCCTGGATTATAAATTAGTTGAGTATATTGATGAAAATGTACTGGTAATGATGCTCATGTTTTCCCCTAGAAAAGCTCCAATCTACTATGACTATGCCACCTACATATCAAACAAAATGCATGGCAGTTTACGAACCTATCAAGAGAAAAGGTGTTCAGATACACCTCCTACATCTACCACCTCATTTTATACTATCAACATGAGAATTTTTCCTTCATTGTGAAAAGAGTGGATGCACAAGGTAATCCAAGGTCAGTAGTGTACTGGAGCTCAGTGTTTCACTGCAGAGCCTATTCTCCATACACTTACTATGAGTTTATATACCTTTTCATCCACCCAGCCATGTCTCTGTTCATGAGCTCACCTCCTCCAAGACCAACAGAGGAGATGCGGAGGATCCTTCAGCTGTCCAAGGTGTACAGCATTGGGGATCTGTGTTTTTACCAACACCACACCGTTATCAGAATATATGGTTGTGAGTTTCCCCCATACAGACTACCCAAGTATGTGCCCATGAGATTGTTTTCCCTTGAATACTTCAGGCAATTTAGGAATGCTGATGTAAAGCACTTTTTAGGCAAAGGCAAGAAGGCACAGATGAAAGTGAGAAACCAATTGGGCCACTTGGTTTTGAACAAAAGGGAGGAAGGCTGGAAAGAAGCTGACATAATGCTAGAATGCCTTGGCCTAAAGACCAGTTTCCTCTTGAAACCTTATGACCCCAATCACTCCATATCATTAAGAAGGGTCAAATATAGGCTCTCTAGTTATGACCATGTAAGGTTGCCTGACATTGAACAATATGAAAATCAACCAAAATGGAAGAGAGGCACACTAGAGGATCCTATTACACAAGAAGAACTAAATGAGAGAACAAGAAGAAATCTTCTTAAAATGGCTGACTTGGAACTTCCTGCACAGGTATTCTCTCTTCCAAGTCCTCAAGTAGGAGCAGCTGCCTCATCCTCCACAACACATCAGGAGGCAATCAAAACCACAAATCAAGCTCCCAGCAAAGGCAAGGAAAAAGAGATGGAGCAAGAACATGTATAGCAAGCACAGGTTCAGCAACAGCAAAAGGAACATCAGCCAGAAAAGGAGCAGCCAAGGCAAAAGGAACAAACAACAGAGGCCCCAATGGTCACTGAGCGGCAGCCAGCACATATGGTGCCTCCTAGACAAGAATCAAGAATTGATACTTCAGTCCTACAAACCCCACAAAGAGAGGACATAAGCAGGAAAAGGGACAGAGAGACTCCCCTCACTACATCAACAACTCAAGGGGAGAAGAGGCAAAGGTTAAACCCTTTTTTAGAAGAAGAAATGCCAATAGGGCAAACTTCGGGTATGGGCTTGCCTAGCATGGAGGCCTCAGCAAGTTCCTTCCAGCAGGAACAAGAGAGGGCAGCAGGAGGAGAAGTTAGCTCCTCAAGCCAACAGAGGGAAGGGGAAAAGAGCATCAAGCAACAGTTCAAGGATATCAAGAAGAGAAATGAACCCATAAGGCTGCAACTGTATAATCATTTGTTAAAAATGGCTCCCACTAACTAGCAAAGACTCATGTCTGCCTATGATGTACATGAAGGAAAAATGATCATGAGCCATTTCACACCAGTCGTGCAACAACCACAGTCAGCTGCCAATTACATCAGGACCAACCTTGAGGTCCTGGCCAAAGACATCCACCCAATGGATCAAATTGAATTACACAAACAAATGGGTGAGATGGTGTATGCCTCCTTGGCAGACAAGACGTTGGTAAACTACAGGCTACAAAATAGCCTAAATAATACCACTGCACAACTTGAGTTGGAAAGGGCATCCTCTCAAGCAAAGGACAACAAGATCAAAGCCTTAGAGGACATCATAATAGAGCTTGGGCATGATCCTAAGGATGTCAAAGCATTGCAAGAGCTTCTGAAACTAAGGGATTCTGATATGGCAGCATTAAAGAAGATGATCAAAATCCCAACAACTCTTCATCCCGAAATTGAAGAGGTTTCCCAGCTCAGACAAGACAAGGATGCAGCTGCTATGCTGGTAACACTATACAAACAACTCATCCAGACACAAGAGAAGCTGGAGGAATCAGAGGCTGCACTTTAGGTAGCATTGCAGCAAAAAGAGGCAGGACAAACTTCACAACCTCCTCCAGAAACAATTAATCTGGAGGAAACTCCTCAAACCACTGCCCCTCCTAGTCAGCAGACACAGCAAGCACCACCCTCCACCTCAGCACCAACAACAGAGCAGGCTAAAAGCCTTGACATGCAGAAGATGAAAAATGAAATTCAAGTCTTGGAGGCCCAAATGTCAGAGCTGAATCAAGCCAAAGAAACTCTAGCCAAGATCAATGAAAAATATGATAAATCCAAGCAAAATGTAGCAGAAAGAGAAAGAGAGGTGAAATCTCTCAAAAAGAGAATAAATGAGCTAGAAAAGGAGCTCACATTGGACAAGGTAACAACTGAGCTCAAAAGAATCCTATGGGCCAATATTGGCCAGTCCATCATAGACCAGTGGGAATACATTGAGGCCATTCATGAGAAAATGGGGCTCATTGGAAAAGCGCACAGGGAAATCCAAAGGGCAAGGGCATCTCTAGGCAGCATGCCTGAGATTGCCACCAGAATGATAAATGTGCTTAACTATAGAACAAGCTCTCAACTGATCAAAATGGGAATTGCCAATAGGACTGAGACCATTTCAATGGTCAAAAGGGTCCTGACATTAAGAAACCTGGTACAGACCTTAGAAAGAAGAAGCCAGGATATGCATACAGACATCAATAAATTCCAGGACAAGTTCATGGCATTGCAAAACAGAGGCTTTCCTAGCTTGATGGAGCCCTCAGGAAGGCTACTTTCACATGAAAATTATGCCAAGAGGGTCAACACCTTTGCTGCTAATCAGATTGCAGAAGCAGCCAGCACATCAGCAGAAACAGGGCCAGCATCAGGACAAACCCTTTTCAACAGGGTGGAGAGCTTATTCTTAATTATGAATGAAATTACTCACTTGTTTGATGAGCCTCCCAATTTTTATAAATATACAGAGGCAGATGAGACCATAGGGTAAATTTTGAGGCATCAATTGCCTACACAGGAAGTCTGGAATAGTTTGATACAATTACTGCTAAACCAAAGCCAGTAATTAGTTTTTTCCTTTTGAAATATTTAAATTGTCATGCACAGGAAAATAAGGATATATCAGCAGGTATGCAGAGAGAGGCTGAGCCAACTCAGCACAACCATTCGGCCACCACAGCAGCACTAGCAGTCACAGGTGACAGGGCCGAAAAGCCACAGGAGGACAGAGCTGCACAGACACGTCATTCAGCAGTTATAACAAAGCATTCAACCGACTCAGTGAGATCCAAAGGTCGAAATCTTCTGACAGAAGTAAAGAGCATTTATGTTGTATTAAAGGCTGTAATAACTTCTTATCTACTATTTCTGTACGAGTTAATGAAGATATTTTATCTCTCAGATGACTCAATACCTGAGATATTTTGTATGAAACACTTCTATATGTTCCCCCTCGCAAAAGAGCATTTATGTTGTATTAAAGGCTGTAATAACTTCTTATCTACTATTTCTATACGAGTTAATGAAGATATTTTATCTCTCAGATGACTCAATACCTGAGATATTTTGTATGAAACACTTCTATATATTCCCCCTCGCATGAGTTAGCAGGGGTTGGATGTTGGATTTTGGATATTATTGATATTTATTCTATTGTTCTTTTACTGTAAACTCTCAGAGAAGTAATACAAAGATGATGGAATTTCCAAAGCTCTGTGTTGCTTGATGCATTGTGGTGTTTAGCTGAAAGTTACAGGATTCCTGCGTATTTCATGGCACAATAAGTTTTTCTTATAACTCTTTGTTATGCGTTTTGTTATCTTTCATATCTCTTTCATGTTTCCTGTGTCTTACAGTTAATAGCAAGGAAAAAGAATAGTTCCAGGATTTAATCACAGATTACCCTGAACTCAATCTAAGCTATTTTGAATGTTTTTTCTTCAGTTATAGTAATGAAGGTGTAATTCTTAATTGCTACCCTTTCACACTATATCTTTCACAGTGATTATTGTTCCAGGAATTGAAGTCTTGCTCCTGAGGAATATATCTCTTTCTCACACCTCAGTTTAGTGGAAAATTCTTAATTGCTTTTCACTGGTTGTTCACATTCCACCATCATACTTTCAAGTTTGTTTTATGAAGTATTTAAATGGCCCTGTAACTCTAACTGCTCGAACTCAAGATTTCAAGAAACCAATAGCCACAGACTCCATTGCCCAATGGACTAGCATTATCTGCAGATCTCCACTTTAAGTACAGAAATACATCTTTCCAACCAAACATAAACCAAAACCCTTACTTCATAACTAGCCTAGAATCTCCACAGAACAGAGACAAACCTTAAAGAGAGAGCCCTCTCTGATTACAGTTGGGCTAGAAGCTGTAATCCAAAGATTGGTTAGTGGTTACCCCGGCCGTATTCCCTTGGGAGTCAAAGGGAACAACCTGGGTGTTAACATACTCAAAATATGAGGGGATGTGTATTAACATTTTAAAATGTGAAGAATGTGAAACATAAAAAATAAAATAAATAAAAAAATAAAATAAAAATCAGTGTCAACTATGTAAATATTATATAAAACAAGTGAAAAGCAAATATTATAGTTAAAATATCTTAACAGCGTGTTTCTCAAAATCAGCATATATCCATCTTAACTCCAAATCTACCAAGAGCCTAGAGGAATCAAATCTCTTGAGGTGAAAACTTTTCTCAAGTTTTGCACTCAAAAAGATGTTTGCACCTTGAGAGATTTGATCCCTCTCGATGCTTGGTAGATCCAGAGTTAAGATGGATCTATATTGGTGATAGGCACATCGTTCCAAAAACAAATAAACAGTTAAATATACATGGGAATACAAGCCCCACACAATCAATTTCACAATCCTAATGATAGTATATTTGAGTACATAGAAGGGGCCATCCTGGTGTTGTTATGGTAGGGATGGGGAGAGGATCCATGAACATTCAATTCTTTCTTAGGAGAATGGATCCATGAGGTTTGGCTTGTCATCCGCCCTCCTTCTAGTGCTAAAATGTGGATAGGGGAAATGCCCTACTCCTGATATAACAAGTTCACCCCAGGGAGGAGTTCCAGTTAGACCCCTCCCCATTTAGATTTGGCAACCCATTCTAATTTTGGCCTGGGGACTATTAATTATTACTGAATACAATGAAATTAAATTTTAAGTAATAAATGAAATCCTAGTATAAAAATAAAATGCATATACACCTAGCTAAGATTTCAATCATACAAAATGTATGTTAAAAAAAAAAAAAAAAAAAAAAAGCAAAAAAAGCCAACAACAACAACTTATAACAAAAATTATTTTATTCTTTGCAATTGATAACAATTCTAATTAACCAATAAGATAAGCAAGATAACCTAAATTAAAATTATTGATTATATTTTCTCCATCTATAGGAAAGGAACCATTTATTGATGCAAGTAAGAAAATAACATAAATACATGAGAATAATCTACAATATTAATGAACATCTTCAAATGATTCCAACATAATAATGTAGACAATAGTTTCATACAATTGTATACATCAAAATCAATATTCCAAAATTGTATGTTATCTTCTCCATTAACGTGAAAATAATTTACAACCTGGATGGGTTGAGAAGGGAGGCAAGAGGAGGCAAGAGGAGGGAGATGTGGATGCCACCATCCCTTGCTAGAAGAGACGTGGTGTAATTACCTTCATTGTGGTTATGACTTCCCACCCTTGTGATTACTCTCACATTGTTTTCCAGTGACTCAATTGTCTAGGTATTGATTTTGGGAAGTTTCCTGAGAGAAGTCTATGCTAGTTAATGATGATGGAAAATACAACAAGTAATGGAATGGTTCAATGATTTTCTAATTCAACGAGTTTTTTATCCTCTTTCTCTAATTGGATGGTTTTTGGGAAGTTTTTTATTTTGGTCTCCAAAGGAAATTCTATAGCATTCATGTTTTAACCATATTTTTTCTAGGGGAAGGACCAAACCTTTCTGGCCTAGCTCCTCCTTCCCTCTGTTCATTTCGGTTATGTTCCTCATTCACTTGGTTTCTCCCTGAAAGTTTGATATTAGGTGAAGTTTATATGTGTTATTGGCTTAAGGTGTCTCATTACACTCAATTTTCACTTATTAGTTTGTTAACATAATCTCCCTCCTTTGGCTCGGTGGATTCCCTGCTTTCACAGCATATAACATATATTTTCTTCACCGAACTATGTTAGTTTCAAGTATATTATGTTTTCCTTTGAGTTACTCTTCAATTGATGTCTTTCAATTTGGTATTTGTCTTCTCCTTCAAGGAAGTTTTAGATAATTATTGGTGTTATATTTTCTTTGGTTTCAAAGTGGTCATTGGATCTAGCTCCTAGGTGGGTTCTGGGTCTACTCTATTTGAGGTGGTTGTCATACCCTGTTATTGGGTTGTTTGTTGTTAGGGATGGATAAAAAAGGTTCAAGTCAACTCATATATTTCCAAGATACCCAGATAGCATGCTCACTCACATATAGGCACTAGTGGCAGAGGTTTGCATGTAGGGTCAAGTGCCAAGGCTAGAGAAAAATACTCTTCCCAACCGTATCACATGCTAACACCAACCGTGATTCATTGGAAATTAGAGAAGCTAAGGATAAGATTATTAATGAGTGAGAATTTCACTCAGACACTAAAGTATTTTCCATTGTTTTTTAATAGATGTCATATACTAGGCACACAACATAATCAACCTATATTGGCAACTAAAATTGATTCTAAGTCCTCCTTTAGAGGAATGATGCAAAAGATGAGATCATGTAAATGATGGACAAGCTCCAACTTCAATTTTGATAAATGGATAAGCTCTTGGGAAGGATAGAGATCATCATTCTGCATGGAAAGGGGCCAAACCCTCCTCACAATCCTATGAATCCTAGACCAATTGAGGTTTCCACCTCCTCTCAAATTTCCAAATGTTAAGTATATATTTGTTTATGGTTGATATTATTGTGGTTCTAGACGTCAAATTTTTATGGTCTAGATATGTGTTGATGGCTAACTATAACTATAAAATATCAAGTTGATATTCCTTTGTATTATTATAATTTGAGGACATAGGTTAAATTCTTGAAAATGTTAGTACATTAGTATAATTTTGGACAAAACTCCTATTATTTTACTTTTGGTCAAGTTTCCCCACTGGCAGGCCAAGGCATACAATAGGCTATTTTATATTGTAACTCTCTTTTATTAACAAAAGACTTTAATTTACCAAAAAAGCATGAAAAGAATTTTCAAATTTCCAATAAAAGATTAAATCAAGCCCAATAAGGAGGCCAAGTATATATGGCATTACAATTTGAAGCATTATATGCATATTAATCTATATAAATGCTTAATAGTTCCTTATTACTATAAATGTAGGGCTTATAAATGATGATAAACATATGTTTTGTTAACTAAAATCAATAGATTATGTCTTGATAGTATCAATATGACCTATAATACAATAGAAAAGTGAGTGGAAGCTTGTCGCTAGAATAATCTTGATGAAAATTCATTTCAATGGTTTCTTTGAAAGATAATAAAAGTTAAACTAAAAAAAAGATCAAAAAATCAAAGGTTGTTGTGATGTAAAAATAAAAATTTAGAATTGGTGAAAATTAAATATTTACATATTTACAAGGGTGGTAGGTGCGGGGGTGGTGATATTGTTACATTGAAGGAAAGTATCAAAATGTATTTTATTATGCTATTAGAGAAAAAACAAATAATCAAGAAAAAGCCTTGGCCCTTTGGAAAGGCTTATAATAGTGAAGATTCAAAACACTAAAACCACATCAATACTTAGGAATTTAATGGTTGACATCTAGGAAATGGTTTATGGAACTTTTCCAAAGGACACTCACATGAACAAGATGATTTTTCGTATTAATTTTTCTAGAGATAGTGTTAGTTTTATCGCTCCTTGAGGTGGATAAACTCCCTAGTAGATTAAATGGTGATCAAAGTCTATAATCTAGCCATTAGAAGACCTTGGAAAAATGGTGGGGTGAGGAAATTAACAATCCCCCCACAAATATATCACCCACTTATCCTATGTGTGTCATATGCTCTTATAGGTTTTCTCCTTAAATAAGTGTGATGGAGTGTTGTAGTTGTGTATGAGCACTAGGGGACTCCTCCAAGCTCTAGAAAGGATACATTCCTATTTTTTATAAAATCACTTTGGACATTTGATGGTGGGGTTTTGAATTTTTATTTGTAGCCTCATGTATTGTTTGCATGTATTGCTTAAATTTATTTTTGTCTCCTTGATATTCGGTATTGTTTCACATTTTGGGTTCACTTCTTTAAATTTGAGTTTCCATTTTTATCCTAAAGAAATAGTGGAAATCCACTTGGGTTGTAGCACTGGGAATAGGCTACCTAACATTGATATCAAACCAGAAGTCTTAAAAAGACTCCCTGAATCCTTGCTTGGGCATATCAACACAAAGAGTCCATTTTCCTAAAGTTATGGATCTCAATCTCCCAATATCCACATTAGGATGCCACGACAGGTGCCACATTAGTTGTCACATTGACTTCTCTAGACTATTGTGGCACATTAGCATGCCACATCATCCAACATTCCATGTCATCAACTTCCATCCACCTACATGATTTTAGGTTCATTCCATGTAGCTTCCATGTCACCATCACATGGATTATCCAACGAGTATCCAAATCCATGTTTTTCATAAAGATGCAGTACAAAGAAGCTATGGATTCCATAACTTATGAATTCAATTAAACATAAAACTTCCTATGCTTCAAATAGCTAGATTATGTCAAGGGTGGGAAGAATCTTGGAAACTTATGGAAAAGGGTGAACTATGAAATTATGGTTCTTACAGATATCTTAATTCTATCATATGTTGGGGAAATTCTTGGTGACCGATAGAAAAGTGACTATTGAACTTTCAAAGGACTCAAAAATTATAGATATCTAGATACTCCAATTATCGAAGACATCTACTCACCATCAAGCTCTATCCTTTAGTCCATTTCCACTATGTCCAGGGTCATGGGCCCTACTAGCCCATTTGACTAGGGGCTAGGAATAAAATCTCCAATCGCTAAATTTTCCAAAATTTGCAACTTTCAATAAATAGTTTTGGCTTTAAAAAATAACATTGTAGTCTTATAAGTCCATGCACAAATTTCACCATAAAAAAGGATTTAATTTGAGTGAATGTCCAAAATTTGAAGTAATTCATCATACGAACAAAATAATGGACACAAATTATTTGTAGCTTCAAAAACATTTATCTATTCCCAAAAAGACTATGGGATACTACTCGTGTTGTTGTTACTAAATACTTAAGTAAATTACTTAACTAAATAACTAAAATTTTCACACCATAACAAATGCATAGAATTTATATAATATTTCTAGAACATTATTTCATTGAAGATAATTCAGAACATCTTTGCAACTACACACAATTAAATACAAAATTATACAAAACAATATAAGGTACTTATCTATGGGAAAGAAGATATCCAACAAAACCAAGTATACCAAGTATACTAAGAAATTTCCACCTAATCATAAGTAGTTCGTTGTAGAACTCCACCCTTGACTAGGTTATGATTTCACTAGGGTGAATAAGGAATAATGGTTTTGATTTCAATCTACAGTGAATTCAACCAATATAACTTCCATTGTTAGCGTTTGCAAAATATAGAGCAACTACATGAGCCCACATTACATGCCTATCACAACATAAGAGGACTTCCTTCTCTCTTCTCAATCCCATGGAAGTATCTTTTTCTTGTACTTTTCAATGAAGACATAAAAAGGTCTAGCTAATGTCATAAAACCTGTTGCAAATTTTCCTAGTTTCCTAGCCCTTTCAACAAGTATCTCTACTTATTTTCATGGCTAGTCTTAATTATATGTTCATGGCACTTTGTTTTCTATTCTTATCCTCTATAAAACTTGTCTTTCATTTTTTTTCTCTCAATATCCTTTCTCCTTTTTGAATTTCCCCATCCACCCCTCCTAACAAGAAATTCCCACCACTATTTCTTCTTGTTCCTGGAATGTAGAGAAGACACCATGCTAAAGTAGAGGAGTTGCTAGGTCCCTATAATACTAGTGTGGCCCCTATATTGTTATTTTTGTTCCCCATAGAATCCCATTATTGTTATTATTGTTCTCTTAAATAAATAAATAAAAATTATGTAGGCCCTAATCATATTTTGACCCTTTAGACTCCTATATATACCAAGGTCTTTTCATTTGAATCATCCAAGAATTATTCATTTGTGTGATGTAAAATAAGGTTTCCCTATAAAAGCGGCTTATTTTAAAGTTTTTGATCTATATTTTCTTATTTTTCTATGTTATTTTGATCTGGATACATAACATTTGGTATCAGAGCTCTGGATCCTAGGGTTTTGATGCTTTAAACAAGTCATCTTGGAACAATTTTTTTTTTGCGAGGCTTCAGAAATTGAAATTTCAACCACATCTAGTCAAAATATTGATGAGCATCTTATAAAAAAATTATACCTCACTTCTCTATATTATTATAGATATCGTTAAAGGAATTTAAGACTTTTGTATGCTCCAGTATTTAGTCTCAATTAGGTATCTCGAGGAAAATCATCGTAACTTTCTCTTCAAACATAAAATTTGAATTCCATAAAAAATGGATAAAGTTGCACAAGTTTTAGTTGTTTTAGTATGATTTTCATGGTTGAAGGTTAAAACCATGACACATGGAATTATGTAGAAGTTCTCTCTACTAAACTAATCTGTAATCAAGCCATCCTGGGATATTTGGCATAATTTTATCTTAAAGAATCCAATCTCAGTATAACTTGTGGGATTAGAAAGAATACATAAATAGATACCTCAATACATAATTTCAAAACTTGTTAGGCCTAAATCATAGAGAACCAATAGTTTTAAAGTCCGCCAAAACAACAAGCTCAAAATAAAGTTCTTAAAAGGTGTGTATTTTTAAATTTGCATAAATTATGTTTGAAAAAATAGTTTGAAGTGATTAAAATGGAGTAGTGAAGAATAAATATCATTATTTGATTCAAAAATGTCTCCCAAAAAAAAAAATGCTAGATTCATTAATCCCTCAGAAAGCTCTATTATGATGCATGAAGAAGATGAAGAATTGCAACAAGATATATCAAAATTATGGGACCAAGTGAAACAAATTTCGCTCTCACAAAGAGAAATCGAAGATGAATTTGAACCAATGATGAAGGGCTTAAAAGTATACATAAAAGGGGACAACAAAGGATTGAAATCTAACATGGAAAGTTTGAAGGAAGGTTTGACAAAGTTGTTATAAGAAAGGCTTCTTAGTGGCGACAAGGTATTCCATGAAACTCGTGATTAGAACAAGAGGAATGTGAGTCATGATTTTAGAGACTCTAACTTTGGGCTGAATACCAACCATATTATGAAGATAAATAGGAGGAAGATTGATGGCAAGGATCTGGTAACATGGATACTACAGATGGAGTAGAATTTCGATCTACATGATGTGCAACACACACAAAAGGTATGCATTAGATCTTTATATTTATAACCCAATCAGTTTGTGTGGTATCAATGGCTTTGTTCTCATAAATCACTTTTCACTTGGGAAATTTTATCGGAGGAATTGATAACACATTATGAGGATACAAAGAGAAATACCTTATTATCCAATTGATAAATCTCAAACAAAAGGGTTCAATTATGGAGCACATTGAGAAATTCCAAATATTGAATATCAAGGTAACCAATATTCTAGAGGAGAATTTGATTGATGTATTCATAGGGACTTCATAGGATAATATCGAACATCAGGTTCACCTTTGGGAACCTAAGTCAGTGGAGAATACGTCCAGGGTGGAAAGAAATGTTGAAAGAAAAATTATGGCAACAAGGAGGTCTATCACTGACAACTATAAATGTGGAAGGGTTTTCACTCGTAGCCTCCCATAACCTACAAGGTTGACACCACAAAAAATGGAGGAAAAAATATAAAAAGGACTTTGTTACAATTTTGATAACAAATACACTAAAGGTCATTAGTGTGCTGAGGAAATTATTTGACATAAAATGTGAAGAGGAGGAAGAAACGGAACAAGAGACATCAAAAGAAGAAGATATACACCAGGAAATAACCCCAGGGGTTAAAAAAGAATAAATAAATTTGACCATATCATGTAATGCATTAGCGGAAATTACCACTCCTCAAACTCTCAAGATAGAAGGATATATTAAGAAGAAACAGGTAATAGTGTTGATTAATTTGATTAGTACCCATAATTTTATGCATTGTATGATATCCAAGGATTTGAATTTCTTTCTATATCCAACATCAAAGTGTCAAGTGATGGTTGTTGATCCAAATTTATGAAGGAATGAAATGAAATACAGATATGAATAGAAACACTAATATACAACGAAAACAAAACTTCAATTCATTAATAACAAAGTAATGAAAAATGTTTACATGTAGAATGGAAATAAAGTAGCTCAGACGATGGTAGCTTATCTATAAGAATATATGTGGCAACTACATGCCTTCTGAACTATTTTACAATGGGGCTCAAAGGCCTATTTATTATTGATAAATAATAGAAAACCATAAACATCCAAAAACCTAACCCTATGAGATGAAACACCAAAAGTATGTGGGCCTCATTGGGGTAAATTAGTACATCAACTTTCCGAGGCCATAACTTTGGAATATGATCTCCATTTGACACGTTCAATACCTTGTTAGAAATATCTATTTAAGGACTACAACTTTTGATTGAAAACCCTTATTATTTGTTACGGGCTTGCCCATTTTCCAAAAAATTGTCGTTTAGGGCCTCAAAATGGCTCTAGAAGTTTAGGACCCGAAAAACTGCCAAGAATAGTAAACTATGCTACAATTAAGGAAACTGAAAGAAATAATGGTGTGGGTCCAATTGGAATAGGTGGGTGTCCACCAATATCCACTTAGATTAGTACTCCATCCTTAGGAAGAAATGGTCCCCATTACATTGAGTGCCTCCATGAGATGGGGAAACTTCTGTTGAACTTGGTCCCTGATGAGCCACTTGCCTTGGTGCAAGAGTTGGCCAGCTTTGACAACTCGATATAGTTGGTTATTCTACTAGAAATTGTTCTTGATTTGTGTGTCCATGATCCAATCAGTTGTGGTCTGTTCGATGTAGTTTGGTTTTAACTCTATTGGTGTGATTGTTTTTGCAATGTCTAATGTGTTCATGATGGTGGAAAGTATGGCTGAAGGTGTTCCACATTGAACATTGTGTGTAGGCCAAGGAATGGGGGAATGTTGATCTCAAAATCATTTTCTCCCATAGCTTTGATGATGGTGTAAGGCCCATATTGGAGTGTTCTGAGCTTCCAATGGGCTCTAGTAAGGTGTTCTTTCTACAAATGAAACCAAAGTTTGTCACCCACCTAAAACCTATATGGCACCGATGTTGATCATGTCATTTATTTTACTTGGCATTGGACTTCTCCAAGATGTCATGAACCTAATGACATATGTGTTGGATGTGTTCAATAAACCTGGTTTCTTTATCAACCTCAAACTGTACATATGTGGACTTTGTCTTTGTAGTCACACGAAGAATGAGAAAATCAATCAGACATAATGGTTGAAATCCCAAACCCACTTGAAAGGGAATGCGACCAATTGAGCTATGGAGAGATATGTTATCGTTGTGTTTCACGTAGGGAATACTCTCATCCTAGGTTCATGGATGCTTGGAGTTGTACAAGTGGAGTATGTGCACTATCATCTTGTTGACAACCTCTATCTCGCCATTAGTCTGGGGATGGAATGTAGTCGACTTGGTCAGATTGGTGTCTAGTAGTGTCCAAAGGCTTGACCAAAATGTTCTCAGGAAACTGCTATCCAAATTGATATATTGGCCTGCGAGATTCCAAAATCTACCCACACTCATTCAAAGAAGATTTTGGCAGTGTCCTCTGTTGTGATACTCTTCTTGCATGCCGCCAATATAGCCATATTAGAAAATCAATCCACAAACATAAATACACAGTCATTACCATGCTTGGTATAAGGGAGGCTAGACATATAGTCCATGGAGATGGATTCCCAGGGCTAGCTGGGAGTATGAAAAGGAGTGTACAGGCATTTCTTCTTGATGGTTGGATTAGAGATGGCAGAGGAAATGCAGGATCTTATATATTTTCACCATATTTTCAAAGTTTTAGCCAATAAAAGTAATTTTGTAGTATAGCCATTGTTTTCCTCACACCAAAGTGTCATGTGACTCGACCATAGTGCACTTCCAAAATCAGCTTGGCACGCTCACTTGAAGGAACACAAAGGTGGCCAAGGTAGCATAATAATGCATCTTAGAGGTGGAAATCGAGAACTTTCTTGCCATCCACTATCATTTGATAAGTGGTGGTGAACCCCAGATCATTTTTACACAGTGGCATTCATCCAGAGGTCTCATTGCCATAAGAGTTGAGAACAATGGTTAGTGCTACAAATGGGGCTCAGATGAGGCAATCTACAACATGACTAGTGCTACCCTATTTGTATTTAATGTTCAAGTGGAATGTTTGCAGATATGTAGACCACTTTTGATGGAAATCATTCTACAACTTCCCTCATGTCTATATAGTGATTGGTGTGGATGATCGTATCCTTCCTAATCTGATAATCACCCTATGAGTGACATCAGTTAAATATTTATTAAACAAAGGTATTACAGACTCATGTGTTGGTGTGTGTTCTGTGTTAATTAAGCAACGGATCAATCAGATTGCCAACACACAGACATTTAAATGGAAAGAAAGCAGAGAAACATAGTAATCAAACACAAAGACACAAGAATTTTAGTAAGGAGTTCACCCTATTCTCCAGGGCTACATTTCCAGTCCAGCTTTCAGTGGTGGCCTTGTTTTATTGTGTCTTTAAGCAGAGAATTACAATGCAGGGACTCAATGTGAGTTCTCCTAGAGCATGTTTTGCTTGGTAAGGTGGTTCTTGGATTCCCCAAGCCACTGGAGTACACAGACTCTTCTTTCCTACCAACTCTGTGACCTTCTCGTCTACAGTGGAAAGAGCCAAATGTGGTGCTCCATCTAGACAGATTCCTCTATGGGATGGCTTGAATCTCTCAAGCTCTCTAGTGCTCGATGCTAACACTGGTCAGCTCGACCCTCTATCTCTTTCTGCTTTTACTTTACTACCTTCTTCTCTAGTTTCAGTCTCTCAGTGTTCAGTCCTCCTCTTAGGGTTCACTTTGACTGATTCGAAAACTACATATTCTATCTCTGTTCATGGCTTTGAAGTCATTTGTTCCAATGCCCGTTCCGTTCCTCTTCTGCCTCTATCGATTCACCTTCTGCAGCTGCGCTTAGGATTCCCTGTTCGGTGTCATGATGAATGCCCAGGGAGTGGCCACATATCCTCCTCTAAACGGTGCTAGCCTGCTTCGTCGATTCATTTCTTCAATTACGTCGTGGATGCATTCTTCCTCCATCGTGGTAGTCAAACGAATTCCAAATCCTTCTAAATTGTGGCTCATTCCTTCATCAATTCCGCTTCCTCCATCGGGCTCAATCTCAGTCGTCTGATCTGGGGCCTCCAGATCTGACACCATACGCACGTCCTACGCAGTTGACTTGCTCGACCGATAGCGCGTGATCAACGGTGGTCTTCTCTAACCTTTGCTTGCCACGTGTCGATCAATGTATGGAATCGCCCCGCTCTCATCCAAAACCTCTTACCATTTGTGGGCACCCCGATCAATACCGCCGGTTTTCCAGAGTGCGGCTCCCACCTTTGTATGTTAGCACTTTTCACTTTTTCTACCCTCGGTTCTCCGGTTCCCCCATGCGACCGAGTGCTCGGGTTTTCGTGCATTATGGCCCTGTTCACCCAGCGATGCATGATTAGCGCTAAGTGCTAATCGCACATCAAAAACCTCCTTATTTTCACAATCCATGCCTCCCAATGGCTACTTTGACCTCCCACACAGTCTCCATGGGCTCAGTTAGCGCGCTTTCACCGAGGTCCTCATTGTTCCACGTTGGCTGCCATTGCCACTAGTTCAGGGTGTTTTTTATCGTTGTTTTGGAATTCTTTTTAGAGATTTGTCTTGGCCTAATACAATCATAGTTCTTTGATAGTTCTTGATGGATCCAATTTAGATCACGGCCTTCCCATTGAAAAAACTTTTGGACCACCAAAAGCTGGTTTTCAAGCATCGATTAAGTGAGGATATTGCTTTGTCACTTGTCCAAGCTCAATCCACTTTGCACTGCCTGGCTTTGAACCTTTGAGCCCAATCCTAAGGTACTCCACATCTCCCCTGCGCGTTGTCCTCACCTTCCTGTCCAGGACTATGTCTTCTTGTAATTCATGAAGATATTCAGGTAGCAAGTCATCAATAGAAGGCAATTGAATTAGCTCTTCAGGATCCTCAATCATTGAAGGTTCAAACAATCTCAAGCAATCTGCATTTACGACTGAGTAGATGTGCATGTTAGCTGGTAGATCAAGGCGAAAAGCATTTTCACCAATCTCCTCAAGTGTTCTAAAAGGTCCATACCCGATAGGCTTTAGCTTTTTACCTTCACCTTGCATCCTGTCCCTGCTGATATACAGCCAGACCTGGTCTCCAACTTGAAAACTATGCTCCATCTGATGCTTATCATGCCTAGCCTTGTACTTGTCTTGGCTCTTTTCCAACTATTCTTGTACTGCCTGGTGGATCTCCAGGATATATTCAATGAACCTAGTTTCCTTATCCACATCACTATGTTCATCAACCATGGTATCTTTACCAAAGACAAAATCCAAAGGAGACCTTGGTATGAAACCAAAACAGGTCTCAAAAGGAGATCTCTGTGTAGAAGAGTGTTTTGCTCTGTTGTAGGTATGTTTCACATAACATAAATGTTCATCCCAAAGCTTAGGATATTTGCTGCAATTTCCCCTAAGTAACTAGATCGTTGTCATGTTAACTACTTCTGTCTGTCCATTGGTTTGTGGACGAAAAGTTGTGCTTTTCTTCAGTTGGGTGCCCATCAGTTCCCACAGATTGGACCAAAACTTCCCTACAAATCTGGTATCTCGATCAGATACAATAGAAGTGGGTAATCCAAAATGAACCCATACATGTTCAAAGAATAATTTTGAGTTTGTTCAGTTGTAATCTATTTATTACAAGGTATCAAAATACACATTTTGCTGAACCTATCCACAACCACATATAGATAATCATTACCTTTCCTAGATTTAGGCAGTCCTCCAACAAAATCCATAGAAACACTTTCCCAAGGGTGAGAAGGAACTGGTAAAGGAGTGTACAAGCCTAGTTTTATATTGCTAGGCTTGCTTTTAGCACACATAGTACACCCTCTTACATATCTAGAAATTGTCTCATTCATTTTCGGCAATTAACAAAATATTTGCAGCTGTGTAACTATTTTACTTACCCCAAAGTGACCTGATACCAGAGAAGTGTGTGCCTCTCTAATTATCTTTACTCTCTCATTTTGTGGAATGCAGAGTTTCCCACAATGATATAAGAGTCAGTCCTTCACATGATAGTCCAATTCTTCTTCCTTTTTGCCTTGACTCAAAGTTGAATATACATCTTTAAAGCTTGTATCTTGAGAATATTGTTCAATGTAACTTTCATGTAGTACGGAATTATGCTTAAGTATAGTAGATGCATTTATAATAGGTCTAGATAACATGTTTGCAACTTTGTTGTGTATCCCTTTTTATATATGATGACTAGATGAAACTGTTGTAGAAAACCCATCCATCTGTAATGCCTTGATTGCTACAACTTAGTTTGGGAGTGTAGATATTGAAGTGGTTGATGATCAGTATGTATTACTGTCTCTTTTCCCATTAAGTAATGTTTCCACTTTTTCACACTCTGAACTAATGCACAATTCTTTATCATATGTAGGATAGTTAACTACTGCAGGATTAAAAGCCTCATAATTATAACATATGGGTTTACCATGTTGTGTCAACACTGCTCCCATGGCATAGTCACTGGCATCAGCTTGGATCTCAAATGGTCTTTGTAGATTTGGCAGTGCTAGTACAGGTGTTGTACTAATCTTTTCTTTCAAGGTGTAGAAGGCTTTCTAATGTTTACCTCCCCACTGAAACACCTTGTTCAATCCTATCAAAGCATGTAAGGGAGCTGCAATTGAGGAAAAATTTAGAAATGAACTTCCTCCAATATTGTGCTGCTCCTAAGAAGCTTCTCACTTCTATAACAGACTTGGGTTCAGGCCAGTTTACAATGATTGCCACTTTAGAGGGATCTATTTTCAATTCACCACCCCCTACTATATGACCCAAATAATTTAGAGATGTTTTGCGATTCACATTTTGAGAGTTTAACATAAAGTTTTTCTCTTTTCAAAACATCTAATGTCTGCTTAACATGCTTTAAGTGTTCTTTCCATGTTTTACTAAAAATCAGAATGTCATCCAGATACACAATAAAAAAAATCATCAAGAAGAGGCATGATTACATCATTCATTAATCCCATGAAAGTAGCAAGGGCATTGCACAAGCCAAAAGGCATAACCATCCACTCATACAATCCCTAATTTGTTTTGAAAGCAGTCTTCCATGCACCTTGCTCTGCAACTCTGACCTAATGGTATCCACTGTGCAAATCCAGCTTGGTGAAATAAATAGCTTCCTTCAATTGATATAAAAGATCATCGATGTGAGGAAGGGGATAACGATTTTTAATTGTTATCTTATTCACTGCTTGGTAGTCAATGCACATTCTCCACGAGCCATCTTTCTTTCTCACCAAAACGATTGGTGACCCACATGGTGATGTGCTAGGCCTGATGAATCCCTTCTCGAGCAACTCCTACACCTGCTTCTTGATTTTAAGATTCTCTAAAGAAAACAAGTTATACATCCCAATGTTAGGCAATGGAACATCTTGCTGCAAAATAATATCACGCACCCTTTTTGGGTGGCAGAACTTTAGGTTCCTAAAACAGGACATCATACTCTGAAACAATGTTTTCTATATCAGCTTGATGCTGAGCATTACAAACCTCAAGTACATTGGTTTTATCAGGTTTCTTTTCCTTTACAACCATTAGTAAGAATTGTTTGCATGAATTTATCATTCTTTTCATCTGCCCAGAATTTATTAAAGTATAATTATTCTTGATCTTGTGAGCTCTTACAAAGTATTTGATTCCATCTTTAATAAGTAGATACTTGTTCTTAGCTCTATAGAAAATAGCTTTTCTATCATACAAGTAAGAACTTCCTAAAACAATTCCATGTATATCCAAAGGAATTATGTCTAACTAAACCTCATCTACAAATGCTAAACCAAAAGAAAACTTGAGCTTGCACTATCTAGTCACTTGTAATTGTGCTTTATCATTCAACCATCCTAATGGGTATGGTTTTTTGTGAGGTGTAGTTGCTAATCCCAATTTCTTTACAATTTCTTTAGAAATCAAATTCACTTGTGAGCCACTATCAAACAAAGTATCAATCTTTTGATGTTTGGAAATAACTCGAATATGGAGAAGCTCATGCCTTTTTCTCTCATGTTCTTCATCAATAATAGTTTGAGCAGAATTACTAGTAGATGCTTCAGAATTCTTACCTTTTATACATGTGGCTGCAATGATTGTTTCATCTCCCAATTCTGACCCCAAATATTTCTGAATAGTTGTAGCAGTCTTCTTCTTCTTGCCCTCAGACTTCTTAGGTCTCAGCTCTAGATGCAGAATCCAACAGTGCTCATCATCATGCCCCTCCTTTTTACAATGAGTGCATGAAGCTTTTCCTTTCTGTGCAGTGTTAGCCTTCCTTGCTTTCCACTTTTGCTTTCTTTTCTCCTTGCTCTTGCTTACAGTGGTTTGGGATGGTCCCCCAACTTCTGGATTTCCATTCTTTCCTCTAGCGTCTAGATGAGTAGCTTGTACAGATACCTCATCTATACTAGTGGGATTAAACATGAGGATGGTATGCCTCATGTAGCTGTGTAGACCGCCAATGTACTTCAAAAGAGTTTCTGGTGAGTCTAATGAGATCTCTAGAATCAATGCTCTCTTTCTAAATTCTTGAGTATACCCTTGCACACTTTTCCCTTTCAATTGCTGAAGAGTTTGCCAACTCATCATGGCTTGTTGCATGTAGGCCAATGGATAGAACTGCTTCTTAATCGTAGAAACAAAGTCACTCCAGACAGAGATAGTCTTCCCATGTCTTTGATGTTAGGTTGGGTTCTGCCTTCCCACCAAACCAAGGTAGTGCCTCCTAGACATAGATTTTCCAGCTAAATTTTGCTCTTGTCTGAGTTAATGTTCTGCACTCTACAATACACATCAATTTGTTTAATCCAATTTTCCATATTTTCAGCATTTAGCTCTCCATCATATATAAGCAAATCAAATTTAACATCTAGCTTGATCAGAGATGATTTCTTATTATGCACAAGGCCATTAGGAGGCGTGAGAAATCTTTCCTCTTTCCCTTTTCCTTTTGAGTGGTCATGGGAATGAGACTCATCTTCTTATTTATCTTGTTTGGAACCTGATGAATCTTCATCCTTATGCTTCCTAAAGTCCCTATACATTTCTTCTACCATAGACTTTATAGCTAGGAAACTCTCTATGAGTTGAGGGTCTGGCCCCATAGCACCTTCCTCTGACATTGTCTTCCGAGGATAGACTCTCCCAATTTCAAGATTAGTTTCGACCAACTCTCATTCTCCTAATTTGAGCTTTGATCTAGTGAGCATTCAACATCTAAACCAACACAAGCTTGTCTAACCTTACAGCCTAGATCTCTGATACCACTTAATCTTATAATCACCCTATGAGTGACATCAGTTGAAGATTTATTAAACAAAGGTATTACAGACTCATGTGTTGGTGTGTGTTCTGTGTTAATTAAGCAACGAATCGATTAGATTGCCAACACACAAACATTTAAATGGAAATACAGCAAAGAAGCATAGTAAGCAAACACAAAGACACAAGAATTTTAATAAGGAGTTCACCCTATTCTCTAGGGCTACATCTCTAGTCTAGCTTTCAGTGGTGGCCTTGTTTTATTGTGTCTTTAAGAAGAGAATTACAATGCAGGGACTCAATGTGAGTTCTCTTGAAGTAGGTTTTGCTTGGCAGTGTGGTTCTTGGATTCCCCAAGCCACTGGAGTACATAGACTCTTCTTATTCCTACCAGCTCTATGAACTTCTAGTCTACAGTGGAAAGAGCCATATGTGGTGCTCCATCTAGATAGATTCCTCTATGGGATGGCTTGAATCTCTCAAGCTCTCTAGTGCTCGATGCTGCTGCTGGTCAGCTTGGCTCTCTGTCTCTTTCTGCTTTTGCTTTACTACTTCTTCTCTAGTTTCAGTCTCTCATTGTTTAGTCCTCCTCTCAGGGTTCACTCTGACTGATTCGAAAACTACGTATTTTGTCTTTGTTCATGGCTTTGAAGTCATTCGTTCCAATGCCTGTTCGGTTCCTTTTTCGCCTCTATTGATTCACCTTCTGCAGCTGCGCTTGGGGTTCCCTGTTCGGCGTCATCATGAACACCCAGGGAGTGGCCACTTGTCCTCCTCTAAACAGTGCCAGCCTGCTTCGTCGGTTCATTTCTTCAGTTACATCGTGGATGCGTTCTTCCTCCACCATGGCGGTCAAACAGATTCCAAATCCTTCTAAAATGTGGCTCATTCCTTCGTCGATTTTGCTTCCTCCATCGGGCTCAATCTCAGTCATGTGATCTGGCGCCTCCAGATCTGATGCCGTATGCACGTCCCGTGCAGTTGACTTACTCGACCGATAGTGCGCGATCAACAACGGTCTTCTCTCACCTCCACTTGCCACACATTAATCGATGTATGGAATTGCCCCGTTCTCATCCAAAACCTCTTACCGTATGTGGACACCCCGATCAATACCACCAGTTTTCCAGAGCACGGGTCCCACCTTTTTACATTAGCGCTTTTCACTTTTTCCGCCCACGGTTCTCCGGTTCCCCCACGTGACTGAGTGCTCGGGATTTTCCTTCATTATTGCCCTATTCGCCTAGCGATGTGCTAATTGTGCATCAAAAACCTCCTTATTTTCCAGATCCGGGCCTCCCAAGGGCTACTTTGACCTCCCATGCAGTCTCCATGGGCCTCGATCAGTGTGCTTTGACGGAGGTCCTCGTCATTCCACATTGGCTGCCATTTCCACTAGTTCAGGGTGTTTTTGATCGCTGTTTTTGAATTTTTTTTAGAGATTTGTCCCGACCTGATACAGTCATAGTTCTTTGATAGTTCTTGATGGATCCAATTCAGATCACTTCCCCAGAATGTAATTTTTCCATTGTCAACAAGCCTGCATGATAGAATACATATCTTTATCGTACGTGGGGTACTTCTGAATTGTATCAGAAAGTGTCCCACTATGATAAGCCATTGGATATCCATGTTGGGTGAGAACTACACCAATAACATAGTCAAAGGTGTTTGTCTCAATTTCAAATGGTTGATGCAGGTCTGGAAATGTGAGATAGGTGTAGATCATATGAGGTGTTTCAACTCAAAGAATGCCTTATGTTGGGAATTGAACCAGGAAAACTTTGCTTTCGCTTTTCCCTTAGTAATCTGACTCAAAGGCCAAGTGATATGGGAGAATCCCAACATGAACCTCTGATAAAAAAATCGCAAGGCCCAAAATGTTATGATGCTTTGTTAGAGTGGTCAAGGTTTCCCAATCCTAAAGGACTTGGATCTTAGCCGGATCCACATGCATGCCTTACTCATCTATGATGTAACCCAGATATTGGACCTGGTTCATGCCAAAGGTGCATTTGTCCAAGTTGGCACATAGTTTGTGTTGTCACAGGGTTTGAAGGACCTATCGAATGTGTTGCAAGTGCTCTTCCCAACTCTTATTGAGGATGAGGATATAGCCTAAATAAAAAACTCATGAATAAATTGGTGAACGGTCACAATATGTCATCCATCAGCCTCATAAAAGTATTAGGGGCATTTTTCAACCTGAAGGGCATGATCAAACATTCAAAAAGGCCTTCCTTGGATTTGAAGGTGGTCTTCCATACGTATGTGGGCTCTATTCAAACTTGGTGGTAGTCAGACTTCAGATCGATCTTGCTGAAATACTTGGCCCCCTTGATCTAGTCTAAAAGGTCATCAATCTGTGGGATTGGATACCTGTTCTTGACAATGATTTTGTTTAGTGCCTGATAAACAATTCAGAGCCTCCAAGTCCCATCCTTCTTCTATGCAAGTACAATCAGGCTCCTAGAGGGTGAGGAACATGGTCAAATGTGCCCTTTTTGCAGCAACTCTTAGATCTACCACTTGATCTCTTCGTTTTATAGAATGGAGCAATGGTATATCGGCCCATTGGGTAGAGGTGCTCCAAGAGTCAAACCGATCAAACACTTGACCTGACAGTGCCGGGGTACCCCTGTGGGTGAGGAGAAGATGTCCCTATATTCTTCCATGGCCTTATCCACCTACTTTTGTTGCATGGAGGAAACCTTTCGAAGGGCCATGAATATGGCCACGATCTTCCCCTTATTTTGAGAGTGAATCAGAAAGAAAAAAAAAAAATTCCTGATCTAGGAGATGATCTTACTCCATTTCTTAGTAGAGATCAAAGAGATGGCAGTAGGCGGGGCTAGCTCCGGTATTCTATATAACTTACTACCCAAAGTAATAGTAATAGTTTGAGGCATAAACTCATACACAACATGATGCTTCCACAAGTATGGTTGGCCTAATAATACATCAAAAACTTCAAGAGGAGCAACATCACATAGTACCTCATATGTGAAGAGCTTGATGTTGTAGGGAAGGCGACATTTTTGGTTGATGCAGAGAACTCATCCTTGGTAAAGCTAATGGTGTATAGTTGTGGGTGTGGTGTTTTCAGTAGGGCAAACCGCTTCATGGACTCTGCTAAAATGAGGTTCTTTAGGCTCTTGTTTTCAACAATGAACTTCATTGGAAACCCCTTCACCCACATTTACGAGTGGAAGAGACACTTCCCTTCCTCTGGATCTTCGAGATCAATCTTTTGGATCTTGGCGGTGGAAATGGTGGCATTGGGATCTGCATCAACAATCTACTTCCATTTTTCATTTCCCTTGTCAGGTTCTGACTTAGAGTCAAAACATGCATCTGACTATAAAGCCTTCAGCTCGGTCATCAGTGACTGCTTGGCTCGACACTCACTTGTGTTGTGAGTGGGGATCCTATGGAATTCACACCACTTTCCTATGTCCTTCTTTGTCTTCATGGTGTTGTTCTTTTCTTACAACTTTGTGAGTTTTCCTAGGTGAAACCACCTTGGATTTGTCCTTTGTTCTATGGTTTGGGGATGCTCTTTCCCTGCTTCTAATTCACAGATCCGAAGTCTCACTTCTTTTATATAAATTATTGTTCAATATTGGCAGCATATCAGTATGTTTCACCAAGCAAGGAGATGTCTAAGAATTCCATTTATCCCTGAATTTATTTGGGCAGACAGTCGTAGTACTTGATAATTAGATGTCGCTCAGAGTCTTTGATACCTAACTTTGTGTCTCGAGTATGAAAGATATTTGTGAGATCATGCACATCTTGGTCCCATTGTTGTCATAGTGTGGTACACTGTATGAACTTGTCCTCGTAGCTCCCCACTGAGTGATATTGTTCCTTGATAGCGTCTCGAAAAGAGTTCCAAGAAGGGGCATATGTAAATAGAGAGGGTTCCTTAGCATGTTTCTCATAGTAACTTTCCCGATAGTCCTTAACATGGGGAGCAGCTGAAGCAATGCAAAAGTAATCTTCTCCTTATCGAAGAAACTATGGAATGAAAAATAACTTCCAATAGATTCAACCATTAATCTACAACATATGCATCTATTTAACCTTCGAATATAGGGATATCAAAGTTTAATTGTACCTTGAAGGGGGTGGTGCCTTAGAAGTGATTGTCGGATGAATATGCGTTGTTGGTGGGAATCCGCCAAAGTATTTGGGCAAAGTTGTCCATCATTGCGCTCCTTTGTCATTTGAGGGCATGTTCGAGCAATATTTTGAAATGATCGCATGTTCCCTTTTTTTCTTTTCTTTTGCGATGGGAGGTTGTTAGGGTCAGTGAGGCCGGTCTTGCAAAGGTTCAACCAATTCGAGCCCTAAATCCTTATACCTCGACCTCATTGGGGACATGGACAGAAAAATAGAGAAATAATAGACTGCTCTAATATCACTGATCCATATTTATGAAGGAATGAAATGAAATATATATATGAACAAAAACATAGAGATATAGTGAAAACAAAACTTCAATTCATTAATAACAAAGCACTGAAAATTGTTTATATGCATAATGGAAATAAACTAGCTGAGGCGATGGTAGCTTATCTCTCAGAAGAGATGTGATGGCTACATGATTTCTCAACTTTGTTATAATGAGGCTCGAAGGCCTATTTACTATTGAGAAACAATGGAAAACCCTAAACATCCAAAAATCTAATGCTAGGAGATGAAGCGCCAAAATTTTGTGGGCCCCGTTGGGGTAAATTGGTACATCAACTTCCTTGGGTCGTAACTTTGGCATATGATCTTCATTTGATGCATACGATACCTCATTAGAAATATATATCTAAGGACTACAACTTTCAACTGGAAACCCCTACCATAAATTTCAAGTTACCCTGTTTTCCAAAAAAACGTCGTTTAGGGCCTCAAAACTGCTCTAGAAGTTTAAGACCTAACAAAAAAATATGGTGGGGGTCCCAGTCGAAATGGTGGGCGGCCAATAATATCCACCTGGATTAGTCGCAAATAGAGGAAGTATAAATTTCTTAAGGAAGTTTCATAATATCAATCTAACCATGGGGAAATATGCATTGAATTGTCCAATTCTTGTCATTCAAATGGGAGGTGTGTTATGAATAAAATACATATAAAAACAATATAAATAAAGATAAATAAAGATAATAAATGTAATAATGATTAATTAATTAGTGATTATTGAATTGAGGCTTCTATGATCCATATCAAGTTTATGAGAAAAACTTTTTCAGCGTAAATCACATGATAATACATTTGTCGATGCGTTTTGAACCAACGAGTGTGGTTCATCGTCAGGACAAGTTGAAGAATCAGATCATGCCTACATATTAAATGGAGAGCAGATCATCCAATGGCTAGGTTTGACTGAAAAACGACTATATTAGACCAGACTGGATAAATGGCTAAGATTGACCAAGAAATGGCTAAATTTGACTATTCAAATTGTTTAATTATATAATATTATTATGCTAAAACAAATTATTATTTTAATACCTATCATATGTTATTTAAGTGAAAAGTTAACCATATTTGAGTTAACAATACTACTAGGGAATATTTATAATAAAATTGGTTGAAATGTTAAACATATAATAATATATCTAGGGAAAATAACTGTTAGTAATCGAAATGATTAATAATAACTAATATAATTAATATTATATTATTAATTATAATAATGTTATAGTATTAATCTTATTATTAATGTCTTGTGTAACTAATTAATATAAATTGAATAGTAAAGTTATTTAAGGGAATAAGTATTAATAGATCTAGGGATATTAGTAGTTATAAGGATTTAATATTAACTAAAATAACATTAATTATTGTTATATTGTTATATTAATATGTATTGAATAGTCCAATTCTTGTCATTCAAATGGGTGGTGTTTATGAATAAAATACATATAAATTGAAATAAAGATAATAAATGTAATAATGATTAATTAATTAATGATTACTATTAAATAGGCATGTCTCTAAGGACACAACCATTCGTTAAAGAGTGCATATCTAGGTATATATAAGGGACCCTTAATTGTAATCATCATCTCACTAGTATTCAAATATTCTTATATAATATATTATCTATCTCATGATGGACATTCTTATGTATCATATATTTTGAGTATATTTCTACGTATACAACTATGTTCGTTACATTGGTATTAGAGCATTCCTCTGAGTATACCAAGTTTGTTCGTTACGTTTCTATGAGAGTTGTTCAATCCTCTGTCCACTCAACCGCTACACAAAGCTAGTCCAATTCAGCTTTTGGCCATCGATATTCGCCAACTTTGTTGTCGTTGAAGCGTTTCGCTAAAAGAGTGTGGAGCTTCTCCATTTTGCAGGTTTTAAGCATTTGGTCACGTTTAAAAAAAATGGCCTTAACTATTGACAAGAAGAAAGAAAAAAATAGTATATATATAAGACTCTTGTAAAAAAATTATATATATAATATATATATTACTTATAAAGAAAAACAAAAACACAATCATCCAACAATGGCCGTCGACTATGACAGAGTCGTCACTCTTGTCAACTGCCACCACCATCCACACAGTCACCACTTCCTCTACCAAGTTGCCATTGCTCCCCTTTCACAAACTACTAAGGTCGTCGACCACATGCCATAGAGCCATCATTTCTGCCAACACGTATCAAATGCACTACTATTGCCACACTTTCGCCAAAAACTTGTTAACCCTATTGTTGTTTCAATAAATTGGCCCCGTCAAATGCCACCAGCCACACCGTAACCATAAAATTCAGTCACCATACAACCATTAACAATATTTGTATACAATTACTTATTTACAACCTAAAAAGAAAACCCCTATTGTCAGGACATTTGCCTTTCATCGTTGTTTCAATTGAAGTCAACACCGTAAATTTTTTGTCTCCGTTGTACACTGATCCCATCTCCTCCCTATTGAATTCGTCACACAATTTTCCATGATCCATCATATGATCATGTCCCCTCATCGCACCTCTAAATTTTTGAAGAAAGAATCATATTAAAAATGAAATATTCCATTTGATATTAAAGTACCAAAAAAAATACAAGAATTATCAAACATTTAAAAAGCTATTATATTATTAAAAGGGCCATTTTATTATATTTTTAAAAGTGGCATTAGTAATTAAAAGAGTTTCTTCTTAAAATTGGGAAGGCAATTACCTAATACAAGTGTTTAAAAAAAGGGGATAAAATTCAAATAACTTTCAAATAAAGTGGAAATTTATAAGGGAAAAAAAGAGTATTATTATAAATATTAGAAAGGGTTATTTTAAACCCTAAATCTCATCCCAAAAATAAAAAATGGAGTCAAATAGTGGAAGATTTTTAAAAACTTTACGCAGTGTTGCTTTAGTGCTATTCAGAATTAAAGGGACTCTTGCAGGAAAAGATGTTAGTATTTCTATCTCTCCCACCAAAGGAAACAATCATATAAACTCTAACATTGTTAACTAATTGGTGATTCTCCAGTCAAATATAATTAAAAAATTAGGCTTCTGGGATAGAAAAAAAAAAGATGAAATAACTAAATTATAAATAAACATTGGCGATTATACTTTTATATTGCAGTTCTTTGTTTGATGCATGTGGGAGGATCAAGGTGGCATTATTTTGGGTTCATCCTGGATGGAATCACTACAGTCTTTTATCTTAAATACGAAAAAGAATTTTTTGACATTTTCCTACATAAAGAAAAATATAACACTACAAGGCATTGCATTGAATTTAGATTTAGTAACACCAAAGGACATACAAGATATCTCAAAAGTAATTTTTCAAGAAGGTAAAAAAGTACTGCAAAATATGCAAAGAGAAGTTGAAAAAATCACCTCACAAGAATGAAGAAGTTTCTTAGCTTAAGAACCATAATGAAAATTTACTAACGCAATTAAAGAAGCTTAAGAAGGACAAGAATTCATTGGAAAATAAGGTACAACAACTTATCGAGATGGAAGCATCGAAATCCTCAAATGTAGAAATTCAAGTTGAAGAGAAAGGAATGAATATCGATCCAGTGAATATCATAATTCAAGAAGAAGACAAAGTAGTTGAAGAAAAAACGCACTCAGATGTTGCAGTTTAAACAATGGAAATTCCAAGTGATGATTCAATAGCCAACTCAACAACAACAGTGCATGAAGTAAATCAGGAAATTTCCACACACATGATAAGGGAAATTCAAACGAAAAGAACTCCTTATTGAAATCTAAATCACAAGAGTAGACTTCTCAATAAATCTACATATTAGTATCACTCAGAACATAAACAACAAACTTATGTTCCAAAGAATACTAAAGTTTGTAAAAACCACTCATGTGATAACAATTCATCACAAGTTTCCAGCCACCACAAGATTCCACAAAAGATTGATTTAGGATGGCCAGATCCTTTCTCAGTTCGACTATTTTGTTTATCAATCCAAAGACATATTGTAACATCAAATATGACAAATCGAATAATTCCAATAAACACGAATAGATTACCAAGACAAAGCACAGAGGATATGCCTTGTCTCCAATCGGCTTTGAGGACAAATATTTTTGAAGAGGAATGAAATGTTATGAATAAAATATATATATATATATAATAATATAATATAAATAAGATGATAAATGTATAATGATTAATTAATTATTGATTAGTATTGAAGAGGCATGTCTGTAAGGACATGAACATTTATTAAAGGGTGCATGCCTAGGTATATCTACGAGACCATCAGTTGTAATCATAATCTCATTTGTACTCAAATATTATTATATAATATATTATTTGTCTCATGATGGACATGCTTATATATCATATATTCTGAGTATATTGATGCATATACAAACTATGCTCATGTTGAAGCCTCGAAAATCGGGTCTACAACAAGAGGGATACCCACCCGGTTTGGACCTTGAAAACAGCTCCTTTTTCGTTTGGGATGGTGGGTCCGACTGGGGATAATGGGACCAGTTTCCCAATTTGTGTGTGTGTGTTGAGAATTGATATTTCCTTTCTAGTAATTTCTAAGTAAAATGCTTTTATTCTAAATCTAATTTAACAACATGCAATTGTATTCTAATGAATAGGAATATCTAATTCTAAAACTAACCCGGGATTTAATCTTTCAGTTATGCGATCTAAAATAATTTCTAATAGCAATTGGTAATAAAGATCATTCAATCGCTATGAGAAAAGAATTCAATAAAGATGAACTGTTTCGTATAAAAATTTAGCCGAAATAATTGTGAAAAGCATATCGCATAATAAGTCACTCATATATTAAGCGTAAATAGAATAGTCATCAGCGTACAGAAGTGCCAAATGATAATTCAAGCATTTAAGCATTCATATATAAATAACTGAACATAAATATCACCTTATCACATAAGCAGGAATTGTTAAGAGATAAAAGTACTATTTATAACAAGTTCTACTCATGAGCTTCAGCAACAATGATTTATCTCCTCCTAATTCAACATCTACTAAGAGTACAAAAGTGCAATTTCAGTAGTAGATATTAAACACAGATATCAATCAATCTTGTTCCATTCATTCATAAAAACCTCCTTGGAGGGTGCAGAAGTTCATGTTCTGAGGAAACGTTTTTGACAAATTTCAAGACCCTTCTCTAAATGCATGAGAAGGGTTGAAATACTACTAGCTAAATATAAAAATAGTTTATTACAAAAATATAGGAGGAGGTTTAAATGACTATCCTCATCTAAGGAAAAAATAAAGCAAAACTAAAACTAAAATTGAATCTGGCGATTAACTATCTATGTATTTATTCTCTATGGTCACAAGCATTCAGCATCAGCTTGAGGAGAGTTGGTTGGCCGACCTCTGACTTAAGTTGCCCTGCAAAAACAGAATCAGCAAGTGTTGGCGCCATCTTCTCGATAGAGTTAATGAGACATTTGAGAGTCATGCATTGGCTGGGTGGTTTTACCAAGTATCGCCAGTAAGAATCCCAATTCAACTTGGTTAAACTCTTGATAGACTCTACTCTTTCTTTAGCCTTTTATCTCCATCTTGTCTGTAGATGTTGTGCATTTGGTCAAATATTTACATACCACTTTAAGGATATCTCTGATAAATACCACTAGTTTTTAGAGCTCGGGTTTTGCCTTTAGCCTTTAGCACTTTTTCCTACAATTTTTCAGGCTTACAGGCAACTGAGTGATCAGAGGCTTTCTCGTTTCTCGATCCGGGCTTCCCTGGTGCTATTTTTTGCCTCTTGCGCATTTTTGTTAGAGGATATATAAACCTTAAATTTTTGTGGATTGAACAACCCAATGAGTCCTTGGCTTTGAGTCTTAAACTGCCTAACTGTTATATCAGCACTATCCAGTACCCATTTGACCATGTTCGTGTATGGAAGAATCTTGGGCCTCGTTGCTATCTAGTGCAAAATGAGAATGTTAGTTCTGTAATTGATGCCTCAGATGACCCACGTGAGTCTGCAGTTGCCGTAACCTTCATTACTCTGGCATTTTCTTCCTCAAGTACATTTTACATGGCTTCCCAAGTAGTAACACCAGCGTCTCTATTACAAGTGGTTTCTGTGTATAAGGGCGTCATTTCTTTGTCTTCAGAACTCGGAGCTTTTCCCTTCTTTCCCATAATATTCTGAACACTGCTATGTATACCTCTTTTCTTTTCACCCCTGCAATTTACAAATAAGGAAAGAGTAACGATAAGAAATAAGGTGATGAGAAAGCTTTAAATGTCGAAATCATATAAAATATATCACCCTACGTGAAATGACCTTTCGATCAGATCCAAACCATATTTCATTAATGATCATAAACTAATTCATTAAATTAACATTAATGCACATAACTTGGCATCGGTTTATGGAAAAACTTTTTGAACGACGAGCCCTACAGATCTGCAATAAAGCAATTTTGCAATTTGCTTTGCAATATCACAGATCGCAATATTGCTAATCCGTTGTGTTTGACAATCATCTATTACCATATGTTTGTGCGAAATGCAATTTGCCTGACACGTCATCGCATATCGGCGGCTTGAGGTATTTCATTTTAAGTGATACTTGATGCATATGAAAATTGCGATGCGATGAGTTTCTTTAGTGTGTGATCTCGCATCGCGATTTCGCAATCTTAGGAGTTTTTTTATAGGATGTTATCCATTACCTTTTTTCCGATGCGACGCTTTATTATTGAGAGAACGGTTTTGTTCGAACTTATCATAAAACTTAAGTCCTTTTGGATTTTTTCGGGTATTCTCCTAAGTTTATGATAGTAAGATTTATTCAAAAAGGGAATACAAGTGATAATTTATTTTTTAATTTTTCGATAAAGGGTCCCCACTTATTTAGTATTAGTAATAAAATTAAATAAGAAGGGGGGTTGTTACTGGCCACAACAATTGGCGATTCACTTGGAAGAACCAGTTATCTCTGATTTTCTTTTGATTTTCTAAACATCCAAAACATAAGGCTTTTTAAGAAAATCAAACTTTATTATAGAAAGATAAAGTACACCATGCTTTCAGTTGTTAATGATAGTTTGTTTCTTCTATGTTAACTTTGATTATTTACTTCTTAGAGCTAGTCATTGTATTTACATCATCCACTACTTGGTTTGTAAAGATAAAAACAAAGTGTTCTCTATAAATTAGTTTTAAATATGCTCATTTGTCGTAGGTAGAGCCTCTGCTGCCAGCAACCGTTTATAGCCTCGACAGGGTTACCCGTTACCCAGCAATGATCCTGTATCCTACTTGGAGAAATATACGATTTTCAAAGAGAAATCCATATTCACACTTATTGCTTTTATTTTATTTTAATTCTTAAAGAACAACGCCTTGGTTTGGTAGCCAAATCATGACAATGCCACTCACTTGATTTATAACTTTGTTGAACAAGCTGGCTCGTGATGAGACCCCTTGTCTTTTAATTGCATCAATCTTGAGTCATTGCCCTATTGTCGTATGCAGTTTTGGCAAAGTCAGCAAGCTATAATATCTATGATCATGATAAGTCGGCTCGTGATGAGACCTCTTATTCTTTAAGTTTAAAGTGTATCACTGGATTATTCCTTGAATCTCGTAATTCTCTAAGTGGGGAGGAAGTCATTGTTTCCTTAAGGATAGCTCTGGACGACAATAGTAGAGTTTTTGGAAAGAGCACTTCTACAGAGAATCTTCGTTTTGTTTCTAATGCCTTTCATTTGACTGATATAAAACAAATTCTCACTAAAGGTTTCTTTTTATCAAAATTTCCAAGGTTGAAACTAGTATCATTTTCAGGCTTATAGACTTTGACTGTACTTTTCAATAATAATGACCAATTTTCCAAATCAGTTCTATTTATATAGGCAAAAAAACAAAATCTAAAAGAAATACTTGTCTTTTTCGTGAATTCCAAATGCAACCATTTACAACTGGTTTTATTTATCAAAATAAAGGAAAAACTAATTTACAAAAATAGAAGAATGATCTCCTATGGAAATTATTTTTTGAGGATATGCCTGTTAACAGGTAAAGATTCTCTTTTTCTTGTGAGATCTTGTAACATAAAAGTATATGGACCTATGATTTCCGCAATTTGGAAAGGGCCAAGCCACATTTGTTGGAATTTCGTATGTTTGCCTTTTTCTTCGTGAGCCTTGTCCCATTTTAAAATTAGATCTCTAATCTGAAAGTCCTTTCTAGATACCATGTTTGAATCAAAAGAAGCTTTTACTAATGCTTGGTGATGAGCATGAGTTATTTTAGCCTGTTCTCATTGCTCTTCTAGCTTAAGGATTTGCAGTTGCCTTAGTTGTAAGGAAGAAGTTGGTGTTTCGTCAATAAATTGAATTAAGGCCAAAGAGGGAATCGCTAGATGAGTTGGAAGGACCACTTCTTTCCCATAAACTAAATTAAAGATAGAAGTGCCAATGGAGGCTTTCTGCGTTATTCGATCTACCCATAGAGCATATATTAAAGATTTGTACCAATTCCTATGATTTTGATTAATGGTTCGCTTAATGATTTTGATTAAGTTTTTATTTGTTGATTCAGCTAACATGTTCCCCTGTGGGTAATAATTGGTAGGGTATTTAAGTTTAAAACCTCTTTTGAGCGCGAATTTAGTCATAGCATTGCCAGAAAAATACGATGCATTATCAAACATTAAAGCATAAGGTAAATCAAACCTGGCAATTATGAACTGATCTATGAAATCAATGATGTGTTCGGCATTAGTTGTCTTCAGAGGAATTGCTTCTACCCATTTAGTAAAATAATCTGTAGCTGTAAGGATATAACTATGTTGCTTAGAAGAGTGAGGAACGATCTCACCTATTATATCCAATCCCCATTGATCAAAGGGTTGATCGATATTGACTGGTTGCATAGGCAATGATGGTTTCTTTTGTCTTCCAGTGGCAATTTGACAAACTTGACATTTCCTTATGTAGCTATGTGTGTCTCTGAATAGTGTAGGCCAATAGTACCCTACACGCAAGATTTTATGTGTTGTAGCATCTCCAGCATAATGTCCACCTGCTGGTCCATCATGGAGTTCCTGCAACACCTTTTTAGCTTCAGATTTCTCAAGACATCGAAGGAGAATAGAATCATAATTCATCCTAAAAATTACATTGTTCACGAGTTGATATTGCTTAGCCTTCAATCTTAGGGCTCTTTTCTTTGTATAATCTAGGTTTGAAGGAGCATATCCGTTCTTTAGATAAAATATGATATCAGCATATAATGATTCAATATCATTTAGGCTTACCTCATACATTTGTACCTTTGAAGATGGTATTTCGGAAATAAGCGATGCTCCAGCTAGCATTCTGCAAAATCCTTGACCCTTTACAATATTTTCTAGTTTAATTTCAGCGTCGTATTTTTGTAAGGTAGTAACCCAATTGGCTATTTTCTCACCCACGTCTTTATGTACTAAGAGATTTCTTATCGCTGGAAACAGTACTATGATTTTTGTATGGGTTTTAAGTAGGAAGGGTCTGAAGTGTTTGATTGCTTTGAAAACCGCATAAGCTTGTTTCTCAACGTTAGAATAATTTAATTTGGCTGCTTGCATAATTGAACTGAAAAAGGCAATTGGGGCTTCTACCTTGTCTTGATTTTCTTGAGTGAGTATCGCAGCATATGATCTATCATAGGCAAATGTGTACAAAATAGAAATTTTGAGTTGCTAAAGATGGGGTGTTTACAATCACTTGTTTATTAAGATTGAATGCTTCATATTCCTCTTGGCCCCATTTGAAGATTGAATTCTTTTAATCATTGCTTGTAAGGGAGATACGATCCTTGAGAAATCCATAACAAATCTCTTAACAAAATTAATTTGGCCAAGGAAGGATTGCATTGCTTTCTTGTTGTGAGGCAAGGGTATTTCGGAAATCTCCTTGATTCTATCAGGATCAATATGGATTCCAGATTTTGACACTATAAATCCAAGAAGTTTTCCTTCACTTAATGCAAAAAAGGACTTTTTTGGATTAAGTGAAATCCCATACTTTTGGCAACATTGGAAGATATGCTTTAAGTCTCAAAGATGATTACCACATATACAGTTATATCATCCAAGTAGATTACCACTTATTTGTTTACTAATCCCTTAAATGTGATGTCCATGGCCCTTTGAAATATGGCGCCAGCATTGATTAGACCAAAAGGCATCTTTTGATATGCATAAGTACCCCATTTGGTTCTGAACGTGGTCTTTAATTAATCGTCAGGATGGACCAAAACTTGGTTGTAGCTGGAGAAACCATCCAAAAAGGACATTAATTCTGATCCTGCAACTGCTTGCAATATTTGCTCCATGGGAGGCAGGGGGAAATTATCCTTTTGGCAAGCTTTGTTAAGGTTTCAAAAGTTAATGCAAATTTTAATGTCTTCATTTTTCTTTCTAACGGGAACCAAATTGGAAACCCATCTAGAAGGTTGAATGGGAAAAACAATTTTGGCTTTCAATAATTTATTGAGCTCAGACTTAATCTGGCTTTCCAGATTAGGATAGATCTTTCTCAACTTTTGCTAGACAGGTTTTTCATCGTTTATCGTTGGGATAGTATGTTGAATGATAGAGGTGTCATAAGTCTTAAGGTCATCATAATTCCAAGCAAAGACACTTTTGTATTGTTTCAGGATACAAACATATGCTAATATTTCTTCAGGGGCTAGGCCAAGACCTAGATTGATATTCTGCGGCTTGGTATCAGTTCCTAGATTTACTAATTCATAGTTCAAAGTTGAACTTTGAAGTTTTGAATTGGTAGATATTTTGAATCGGTCTTTCAAATCATATAGGTCTTCCAACTTGACTACTGATTTTGGCATAGCATTATTAGTGCTATCTTGTTGCAATTGTTTGTCATGTTGGTCCTCATCAATTATCTGATTAGTGTAAGATCCCTCTGATGTGAGGAAGCTTACAATATCAGGATCATCATGTAAAATTCTCCAATTGGTAATATTATCAAGGATTGAGGGTCTAAAGATCAATTCGATTGAGAATCTGTCTGGGCTATAGTCTTCTGAGGGAATGAGCTTGGAAGCTACGTTTTCCAAGAGGTCAACACTAGCATTTTGGAGTCTGGGAATTGATGAAATATTGAATTCTATAAAATGTTTAATCAGATCTTGTACTAAAGATTGATAATGCTTTAAATGACTTGATAGACAATGTATAGTATTTCGTACCTGTCTAATAACAATTTCAGAATCTTCAAAGACCTGTAGATACTTGATATCTAATCTGATTGCCTTGTATAATCCTTGGACTAAAGCCTCATATTCTGCAGTGTTATTGGTGCAATCGAAGTCGAGTCTACAAGTTAGCATAGTTTTGTTTCCCTCTGGACTAACTAATGCACATCCTGCTCCTGCTCCATCATTAGACTTAGAACCGTCAAAAAATAACTTCCAAAATAAATATTTATTTACAGGACTATCTATAAAATTAACACATTTAGAACTATCTGCTTGAGAAAAGTTTTCTACTTTGGACAAAACAGAATGTTCTAAGTAAGGAAAAGTATGAGCATTAAAATTTCCTAAGAAAGATTCAATAGAATAACTGCCCATTATATTGCTGCTATATGTTATAGGTTTGTTTTCTCCTTCCAATTATGTTACTATGTATTTTTTATGTCTTTCTCGCTCAACCTTTATCTGATTTCGTTTACCATTATAAAGGAGCCACATATGCGACCAATCAGTTGCAAAGTATCCATGAAGCTTTTCACACCAATATCTGCTAAGAATTAAGCCATAGAATTCTGGAATGTCTGCAACTAAAATATCAATAACTTGACATACCTTTGGATTAGATGACAGCCTTATGGTACCCTGATTTAGTTCACCGATCACTTCAACCTGCGACAGATCCAGCTAAACTATGCGTACTGCAATTTTTTGAGGTTGACCATTCAACTTTGCACATATTGATTTAGGTAAGATACTAGATGAAGCTCCTGAATATACTAAACAATTATGCAAGTTTTTGTTGAAAAATTCATAAGTAAGAAGAAATGGAGGAGTATGAGATCTTGGCCTTCCTCCAATTAAAGAGATATCGTTTGGATCAACTTTATTAGTCACATTAGTTGGAGGTCTTCCCATCTCCTGAGAAGCTTGCGAGATTACAGCGGTAGGCAGAGGTGCAACAAGTATTGCGTGTAACTCCTTCAAAAGTAGCTTTTGTTGATGTTTTAACTTGCTCAATTCATAAAAAGTAATGTTAACCCTAGTCTTCGTCATGTCTTCTATGATATTATACTCCATCTCATCAGAAACAATCAATGTTTTAGATGGAGTTGATGAATCTGTTTGGGTTGGGCTTGTTTGAGTCGCTTTGGGTGGCGTTTTCTTACCTGCAACTTTATCCTTAGACATTGATCTTGTGCTCTTCGGCTTAGGAGTAGGTTGTGGAGGATCGAGTTGATTTATACTTCTAGTACTGACTGGTGATGCCTCTTGATCCTCTTCATCTAGGAGGATGAAGTCTCACATTCCTTGTACTTCTACAATTTCTTCTTCATCAGTAGGCCCCTCGTTAGAAAATTCCTCTTCTTCTTCTTCTAATTCTACATTTGTAATAGCATTTGGAGGCTTAGAATCATTTGAAGGATTTTTTCTATAAGGCCTGTAAGGCTTTTTTAAAGAAGTCTCTGCCACTTGTTTCTTAATGTCAACCATTTTGTTAGACATCGTTTTCAAAACTTTCTGCAATCCTTCTAAATCAAATGGGTCTTTTGATTGTTTTTTCTTGGGATCTTCTTTAAAAGTGACCTTCTTAGATTTTCATTCATCAACGGCATTTTTCTTCTCTAAGGCTATGATATGTTTCTCTACGGTTATTGCTTCCTTCATATTTTCAGCTAAAGTTGTTTTGGCAACCCTGTCAACGAAGATTGCTATGTTTGATGGTAGAGCAGATATGTACCATTCACTTCGAACTTATTCACTAGGCTTGGAAGCAGTAGGAATTTTATTCAAAATTCTATTGAAACACGAGTTAAAATCTTTGATAGGTTCCCTTGATTCAGTCCTAAGATTAGACAGGTCATTGATCAGTGTCGCAGTAGACCTATCATCATCGAACTTAGTCAAGAATTGCTCTTGGAAAATATCCCAACTAGTGATAGATCAGGATGGTAATGAAAAATACCATGATCCAGCTGCTCTTTGCAAAGTGTAAGGAAAGAGTTGGACAACATCATCTTCATTAGTAACTCCACTGAGATTTATAAATAACATAAAAAAAATTATGTGTTCTTCTGCTAGCATGCCTGTTTTAGGATTAAACTTAGGCAACCATTTTTCAGGATGGGTCGGTATCTGACTCAAGGGCATAGGCATTAAGGTTGCCCCTGTGTTATTCCATGGGGTTTGGGCCATCGTTGAACTACTAACAAAGGAAAGCGCAGAAGATGTTCCTTGTGGTTGGGAAGAAGAGGATATTATAGTTCCAGATGATTCAGAAGGGGATGTTGAATTTCGAGTGGTCTGGTGGACAACAATTTGAAGTGGAGGGGTGGATGGTTGACTTCGCGGTGGAGAGGTTGAGATGGAAGATGATGACGAAAGAGTCTCACTATCAAACCCTTTAGGTGATTTCCTTGCTCTTTTCCTTTTAGGTAGAGGTAATTCAGTTGGTTCGATATCAAACTTTTCACTCTGCAATTTGGTAAGAGGATGAGAAGGGTTATATTGCGAAGTCACACTACCTTGATATTTTTCAGATTTTTGGGGTGATATAGAAAATTGTTGAAGTTTATGAATCAAAGATTCAACTTCAAGAGGTTCAATAGTAGATTTCTCTGAAATGTTCGGGTTTGTGGTAGTGGTTGTTCTTTTATCGACTTCTCGCTCAAGATTCAAAGATTCTAAATGCGATGGAGAAGTTGGGGAAGATGGTGAGGGTGATTTACTCTCAGAATGGTATTTAGATTTAAATTTATTTTCCATTCACAGTTCAGGCCCTCCTTCTAGTACCAAATATGTTGAAGCCCTGAAAATCGGGTCTACAACAAGGGGGATACCCACCCGGTCTGGACCTTGAAAGCAACTCCTTTTCCGTTTGGAATGGTGGATCCAACTGGGGATAATGGGACCAGTTTCCCAATTTTTGTGAATGTGTGTTGAGAATTGATATTTCCTTTCTAGTAATTTCTAAGTAAAATGCCTTATTCTAAATCTTATTTAACAACATGCAATTGTATTCTAATGAATAGGAATATCTAATTCTAAAACTAACCCAGGATTTGATCTTTCAGTTATGCGATCTAAAATAATTTCTAATGGCAATTGGTAATAAATATCATTCAATCACTATGAGAAAAGAATTCAATAAAGATGAACCGTTTTGTATAAAAAGTTAGGCGAAACAAATGTGAAAAGCATATCGCATAATAAGTCACTCATATATTAAGCATAAATAGAATAGCCATCACCGTACAAAAGTGCCAAATTATAACTCAAGCATTCAAGCATTCATATATAAATAACTGAACATAAATATCACCTTATCACATAAGCAGGAATTGTTAAGAGATAAAAGTACCATTTATAACAAGTTCTACTCATGAGCTTCAGCAACAATGATTTATCTCCTCCTAATTCAACATCTACTAAGAGTACAAAAGTGCAATTTCAATAGCAGATATTAAACACAGATATCAATAAATCTTGTTCCATTCATTCATCAAAACCTCCTCGGAGGGTGCAGAAGTGCATGTTCTGAGGAAACGTTTTTGACAAATTTCAGGACCCTTCTCTAAATGCATGAGAATGGTTGAAATACTACTAGCTAAATCTAAAAATAGTTTATTACAAAAATATAGGAAGAGGTTTAAATGACCGTCCTCATCTAAGGCAAAAATAAAGCAAAACTAAAACTAAAACTAAAACGCGTGATTAACTATCTATGTATCTGTTCTCTATGGTCGCAAGCATTCAGCATCGGCTTGATGAGAGTTGGTTGGCCAACCTCTAACTTAAGTTTCCCTGAGAAAATAGAATCGGCAAGTGCTGGTGCCATCTTCTCGGCAGAGTTAATGAGGCATTTGAGAGTCATGCATTGACTGTGTGATTTTACCAAGTATTGCCAGTAAGAATCCCAATTCAACTTGGTTAAACTCTTGATAGACTCTACTCTTTCTTTAGCCTTTTGTCTCCAGCTTGTCTGTAGATGTTGTGCATTTGGTCAGATATTTACATACCACTTTAAGGATATCTCTGATAAATACCACTAGTTTTTAGAGCTCGGGTTTTGCCTTTAGCCTTTAGCACTTTTTCCTACAATTTTTCGGGCTTACAGGGGACTGAGTGATCAGAGGCTTTCCCGTTTCTCGATCTGGGCTTCCCTGGTGTTATTTTTCACATCTTGCACATTTTTGTTAGAGGATATATAAACCTTAAATTTTGTGGAGTGAATGACCCAATGAGTCCTTGGCTTTGAGTCTTAAACTATCTGTCTGTTACATTAGCACTATCCAGTACCCATTTGACCATGTCCGTGTATGGAAGAATATTGGGCCTCGCTACTATCTGGTGCGAGAATGAGCATGCTACTTCTGTATTTGATGCCTCAGATGACCCGCGCGAGTTTGCAATTGGTGTAACCTTCATTACTCTGGGATTTTCTTCCTCAAGTAGACTGTACATGCCTTCCCAAGTAGTAACGTCGATGTCTCTGTTACAGGTGGTATCTGTGTATAAGGGCATCATTTCTTTGTCTTCAGAACTCGAAGATTTTCCCTTCTTTCCCATAATATTATGAACACTGCTATGTATACCTCTTTTCTTTTCTCTCCTGCAATTTACAAATAAGGAAAGATTAACTATAAGAAATAAGGTGATGGGAAAGCTTTAAATGCCGAAATCATATAAAATATATCACCCTACGTGAAATGACATTTCGATCAGATCCAAACCATATTTCATTAATAATCATCAACTAACTCATTAAATTAACATTAATGCACATAACTTGGCATCGGTTTATGGAAAAACTTTTCGAACGACGAGCCCTGCAGATCTGCGATAAAGCGATTTTGCGATTTGCTTCACAGTACGCAGATCACAATATCACTAATCCGTTGTGTTTGAAAATCATATATTAACATATGTTTGTGTGAAATGTGATTTGTGAGACACGTCATCACATATCGGCGGCTTGAGGTATTTCATTTTAAGTGATACTTGATGCATATGAAAACTACGATGCAATGAGTTTCTTTAGTGTGTGATCTCGCATCACGATTTCGCAATCTTAGGAGTTTGTTTATAGGATGTTATCCATTACCTTTTTTGGGATGCCACGCTTTATTATTGAGAGAATGGTTTTGTTTGAACTTATCATAAAACTTAAGTCCGTTTGGATGTTTTCGGGTATTCTCCTAAGTTTATGATAGTAAGATTTATTCAAAAAGGGAATACAAGTACTAATTTATTTTTTTTGTCCCCACTTATTTAGTATTAGTAATAAAATTAAATAAGAAGGGGGGTTGTTTCTGGCCACAACAGCTCATTACATTGGTAACAAAGCATTCTTCTGAGTATACGGAATTTTTTCATTACATGGTGTCGATTTTGTATTACGAGTCCAATGGTTACAATATTTAGGGTCGATAACCTTCAATTTTCAAGAACTTTGCTTGAAATTTTTCTAGGAAGGAAAGGAAATTGAACTAAGTATCACAAGGAAACCCGAGAAGGTAATAATCTCTAATGGCATGACAAAGATTTTGAAGAAGGAAGAACAAGGGATAGTTGCAAAATTATGCTCATTAGATGTTCAAACATCTAAGTCATCTATTTATCCATATCTCCAAAGAGTCCTTGATAATCATTCCAAGGTATTTGAGACTCCCAAAGGTATCCTACCTATTCACAATCATGATCACGCTATTCACTTCATTCTAGGAAGTGTTCCTCCAAACATCAAACCTTACGGATATCCATATGCCCAAAAGAGTGAAATTGAAGATATGGTTGCAAAAATGATAGAGGCAGGTATAATTCAATCTAACAAAAGTTCTTTCTCTTCTCCAAAAATATTGGTGCATAAGAAGGATGGATCATAATGTATGTGTCTAGATTATAGAGAGCTCAACAAGATCACTATTAAAGATAATGTTGACACCTAATCTTTGGGATTAGAAAAATTCATGTATATATTGTAAATACAAAATAAAGGATGTTGAAAGATGAAAAGACATTGGGAGATTAATCTCAATATTCTCCCTCTCCCTGTATATAACCATGTTTTCTCTTAATGCAAAAATAAAATCCATTTGTGGAGTTAATCCTAGCCTAACATGGTATCAGAGTCAACTCCTCAATTTTTGGAATCCCTTTATGCCCTTGTAACTCCCTTTTACCATTTTTTTTTCAGTTTTCCTTCTCTGTCAAATCCTTGTCATCCTTAGCCTATTTTGTGTACTACCTTGGAGTGATTCTTGTTCCCTAGTGTGTTGGTGCACTGCTTCCATCATAGAATTTTCACTAAAAAAAGGTGGTGTATCTATGCAGTTTGACCGAGTAGTCAAATGGTATGAAAGTGTTGCTCGGAGAATTTTTTATGATAATGTTGGTGTTCCTTTGTTGGATACTATGGATGTCGTTGGAGTTTTTATAATTGGTGGAAGACAAAAAAAAATTGCATTGAATATGCCTATGTGGATTGACTTCGCTACAGTGAGTTGCATTGAACCTTCTGTGGGTGTTTTGTTGTGCATTCATCTCTAGTATGTCTTTTGCATTTAAAAAAAAATGAATTGTGTGTTGAAGGGTATACAATTTTCTATGAAGGTCGTGACCTCTATGTTGAAAAGGGCATTGGAAAGTATGAACGGAGCTTTGAACTATATAGTATTTTGCTGGTGCACTATTTTCATGTTGACAAGGGCATGGTATAGTGCATGAATTTTATGGTATGCATTCTGGCATATAGTTTTTTATTATGGTTGTAATTTTTTTTAATGGTTGTAACCATTCATTGTGTTATACAAGATTTATGATTGCAGACAAAAGTATCTCCACTAGGTTGGTGGCTAACCTAGAACAACAGAGAGACAAGGAACACAATGTTTTTACTTAAAGTAAATAGATGATGGAGTGAGGCCTACTAGGAATCCTTCACACGCTTCGCTCCTTCTTCAGCTTGGAAGCTCCAATCCCAACTTTGATTTCCAAAAAGAGAACCTGCACAGTCAGATATTACAAGTCAATAAACTACGAGATATATGTAATATCATTTAAATACTTCATTCAATAGATCAACATGGTATTAAAATAAGTGAAACAACATCACATATAGGAAAACAATGAATTCTTTTCATTACTATAAATGGAAGGAGATTACAACCATAAGTAGCAGTTGATCTTGTAGAATAACTTCTCCAAGTTGTTGACTTATCCTTTCCTTGTCACAATATGCACCTCCAATCACCCTAAATGCATGAGATGATGACTAATCACTACAACAGCATAAGGGAAAAAACACTCTCCAAAATCCAACCCCCAACCACATAGAAGGTTGGGAATATATAGAGAAGTATGGTAAGTTGGGATTTCTTATCCAATTACCAATATATGGTAAGAGATCCACCTTTTATGGCTGGATAGGATCAAAGGATGAGTGGTGAAAACTCCAATGTAGAGATGGACAGGATCTGAATGTTTTATTCAAGGTAAGTAGTTGTAACAAGTTCTAGAAACTCCTAGAAGAGGAAGCTTCCATAATTCCAATCATTCTTCCAGATTTCTAGAACAACACAGGTGCAAAGGGGAGCAACCTATTGGTGACCAACGCAGGCCATAGTGGAGCAACCTGCTTGTGAACGCATCCCAGTAGGCTTACATGGAGCATTTGTCCTCAAATTGGCTTAGATGAAGCAGTTTAGGGCTCAAACTATGGGAAATTAAAGGTACATTCTTAGGGATTTGTGCAAGAGGGTGATAAAGGGGAATAGATGTTGATTGATCACATTTGGAGGCTCATTGATTGGATGTGAAAAAATGGCTTATAATAGAATGCCCCCTAAAACACAAAGTCAGAGATGATGACTAATGATTGAATTACTTTACTTTGTGACAAGTAGGGATCAAGGAAAACAGATGAGATTCATCTGTTACAATACATTTTCAACATGAAATATTTGTTTGTTGAGGGAGGCATACCCATACTCAACTCATAAGCTAATCATAACATGTACAATGATCAAAAGACACGTCCATAGATGCAACTAGTGGACCCATGACTAGATGATTGTTTATATGATCACGACCATCGTACATTATAATATTTGTATAATACCAAAATCATGGCCCACATGGGTGAAAATAGATCTGGGGTCTTTTGTCTTGTTCACACGACCAACCAATATATGAGTCCAACCATGTGAATCAATGAGTTGGAGTCAAACATGGTAGACACCATTTGATTTATGGCCAATGATGTGATATGTTAATAGACACAAGAGAAACCACTGATGATGTTAATGGCTCTCAAGGTACTATAGTATAGTCCATATGGTGTGAATGAATGATTTGATGTCAAACACCACACAGAATCTTTCAGTCGAAGGCCAATGATGTAAACCTATCACCGAGAGAGAGGAAACTTGTCATTGACGTATGAAAGCACCAAGGTACCAAGGGGTGTTTTTAAGTCAACTTCTTGGATGATGTGTTGATGTCAACAAGAAGTGACCCGTCGTAGGAAGGCCTTAATGTATCCCCCATCAATGACACGAGGTATCATGATTGAGATAGAAAGACCATAGTGATGCTGATATGGAACTAGATCAAGAAAGCAAAACGTGAAATGAAGGCTTAAGAGTATGGTAGCAGAGATCAACTGAATGAATTCTTTGAACACACCGGCGACACTGAATGGAGTTGGCAGCATTGACCCAAAACTGAGATGAAGGCTCTGAAGACTATATGACAACCAAAAGACAAGCAGATTACCAAACCCAACATCCACAGAGATGAAGTGGAACAGTTTCATGTTGAAGAGTGACTCACTTCCATTAGAAAAATAGAATCCCTTGTTTTTCCAATTTCCCCAACCATGCTGGTCAATACCTATTTATTTTTTAACAAGCTTGACGAGGATAATATATGCTTGATCTGTAAGTTCATCCTATAGATGAATCCCTACGAGTGTATTTAATGAACCTTGAGAAGGAGTGATTCAGCCTCGTCATGATCGACGAGTCCGTCGCTGTTTGATTTTTTAACAGGTCAAGCAAAGTTAAAACTCGACATCTTTTTCATGTTTAGAGAGTTTGAAAAAGAGGCAAAAAAAAAACTCCAGATGTCATTTTTCATAGGTAGACCCTTAGGTCTGAAAAGGTAGAAAACAATACCCAAGAGAACCTCTTAGCCATGTTCGACTAAGGTATTCCTTTTTCGTAGCTAGTCTATCTCATTCCGGAAGAGGGTTAAACTTATGCTAAGTAGGCGTCTTTTCCTTTAATTTTACAAGTTCGAAAAGTGAAGTGCTCAACAATATTTTCATATTTTAGGATTCTGAAAAGAGCTGAAAGAGGTCTCCAAGGGGGTTCCTTTTTCGTAGGTTTAAAGAGCCCGAAAAAGAGATAAAAGTATACTCTCTGGTCAATGTAACTTATTCAAAACATAATGAAAACCTGCTAATAGTTGTCAACCTACTCAAAACACCACACGAAGGCTTAAACATACATGTTTCATAGTATAAATGAAGCATATCTATGTCAAAAAACTAAAATTGAATAAAATAATGGGAAAATGACCATAAATATTCAAAATGACTTGTCATTTTTACCATTTCACATTTTATCTTCAACAGTGAGTATTTGGAGCCCTTCTTCCGTCGATCTGTAGTAGTTGATTGTGGTCAATCCAAGGAACCATTTTAAGTTTCATCACTTCCAGGTAGGAACTAAGACCTATCTATCTTTCTGTGGTCCATTTTTGTGCTTTCATGCAAGATTTTTAAAGTTTTGAGGCCCGTGGGGTTCATAAAAAATGCCTTGGGACCAACACACACACACCCCCCATGTCAAAAATGGTATTGTACCTAGGCATGGAAACACTACAGGAAGAGGTGCAATGCTCTGGTAGACATTGTTGGGGTGCGTTGGGTGCATTTTCCTCAGTTTTTTCTCAGTTTTTCCTAAAAAAAATTCATGTTTTTTGCATGGGAAATACCTTAATGGATCCCTTTTTGATGTTTCAAGTACCTATTAGCAAAAAATGACTTTCATCTAGTGAGAAAGAGAACATAAGGAACAATATTTGAATGCAGAAAATGACCATGCTACCATCTAGGCTCTCAAAACTTGTGGGTTATTGAAATTCTTTTGGCTTCCTCGTATGAGGCAAAAAATGGAGTTGTTAAAATATCTTGTCTGCTCATGGGACATTCAGGCACAAGTGTTCAGGTTTGGGGAGAACCTTCTGAAGATACAGGTAGAGGATATTTACTTTCTGATAGGATTTTCAAAACGATATGCCCCCGTCTCTCTTCTAGGTGGAAGAAGTGGCAGCGTGACAGTGAAATACTATATCGCTAGTAATTGCAGACCTCAAGCTCTTCCTACTAAATATGGGAAAATCAACATAAAGTATGTAACCCAATTACCTCTAAGAACGATATTTTTTATTATTTCAAGATTGGTAGGTAGCTCAACACTAATGTAGCAAGTAGATCTTACACGCAATATCAGATAAAATGTCTAGAGCCGACAGCATTCAACTGGACTGAGGGTGTCTTGGTAAATTTGAAGGAACAACTTAGCTAAATCAAAGGATGGGAAGTTGAATAACTTCGGTTATGGAGTGATCTTAGTCTCATTTCTCTAGAGTAGGTGTCACTACTACAGCCTCAGCATATTGTACTTGAGCCCATTGATCTGAGGACCCCATGGATGAGGAGGTGGATAGAACATATGAGCCGACTGTTGGGTTGTGTTATATTCTTTCCACGACTAGTCCACGTAGTTAATCGGGGGTTAGAAGGGGAGGTCACAGGGGGTTTGATGTGTACCCGTAACCCCACTTTATGGGGTCCGGGGCAACGCCCTGGAAAATTTTGGTTTTGGACCCTATGTTAGGTTGGGCGGACCCACCCATGGTTTTGTGCATGATTTTCGCACGTTTTTTTCGACGCGATGGTTTTTGGTCCATGGTTTTCGACGCGATGGTTTTTCGGTCCATGGTATTGGATGCTTCGACATGTATAAATATGTATTATAACATTGAAAGGAAAATAATTAAAAATCAAGCTGGTAGTCCCGGTTTTGGGATCCAGGGTAAAATCTCTGTGTATATGTTTTTTATGTGTTATACTCTCGCATTCTTTATTTTCTGTGTTTTAGAATTCATATGCAGGTAATTTATGTACGAGGTTAAAACCTACATTTGGTATCAGAGCAGTTTTGGCTTCAAGGGGACGCCTTTGTTGCTGAGGGGTTTTTCTCGGGCCTGTGGTAGACCCTATTTAGTGGGAGATCTATGAGATTGATTCTAGTGGTGAAAGAAGATGGTGAGCAGTGGAAAGATAGAGATCGAGAAATTTAATGGTCAGAGTTTTGAGTTGTGGAAACTCAAGATGGAGGATCTATTGGTCGATAAAGATCAGTGGATCGCGATAGATCCGGGTACTAAACTGATCCAGGTGGATGTTGGTGGCCACCCACCTATCCCATTTAGACCCCCGCAACTGTCTCTTTCAGTTTTTCAGTTTCCGTAATTGTAGCACAGTTTACTATTTTTAGCAGTTTTTTCGGGTCCTGAACTTCTGGAGCCGTTTTGAGGCCCTAACGACGTTTTTTGGGAAATATGGGGGCACCATGGGTCATGACGATGTTTCCCTTCCCAAGTGTAGTTTCTCGATAGATCTTTCTAACAAGCTATCATATGCGTCAAACGGAGATTGTATGCCAAAGTTACGACCCCGGGAAATTGATGTACCAATTTACCCAAAACGGGGCCCAAAATTTGGCATTTCATCTTCTAGGGGTAGGTTTTGGAATGTGAAGGGTTTTGCATTGTTTCTCAACAATAAATAGGCCTTCGAGCCTCATTGTAACACAGTTCGGAACAGTTCAGAGGCATGTAGCGACCACATATCTTCCCGAAGATAAGCTACCATCGCCCTAGCTGGTTTATTTCCATTTCTGGTTGTAAGCATATTTCAGTATTTTCCATTAATGAAATGAAGTATTATTTTTGCTGCATCTCTTTATTTATGGTTATTGCATCTCTTTATTTATGGTTATCTCTGTAATCTATTGCGTTCCTGTTTAAATCCGGATCAGTGGTATCAGAGCGGCCTACTTTTTTTCTCTGTTTTGCTTTGCATGTCCCCAACGAGGTCAGGATATAAGGAGTTAGGGCTTGAACTGGTCGAACCTTTGCAAGACCAGCCTCGCAAATCCCGACAGCCTCCCATGGCGGATGAGAAGAAAGACGAGGGGGCAGGAGATCCTATCAAAAAATTTCTCGAAGAAGACCTCGAACGGCAAAGGAACACGATGATGGATAGCTTTGCGCAAATCCTTCAGCGGCTACCTAGAGGTGACGCATCGGCTTCCAGCAGCTACTCTAGAAACGCCACGCCCTTTAAGGTACAAGTTAATTTTGAAATCCCCATATTCGAAGGTCAGATAGACGCATATGCCGTAGATAAATGGTTAAATCTGCTAGAGGGTTATTTTTCTGTTCATGAATTTTCGAGTCGGGAAAAGATTGTTTTTGCTCTTCTCAAAGCAGAACCCCACGTCAAGGACTGGTGGGAAACCTACTGCGAGCAGAAGGATGAAAGCACAGGCTCACTATTTTCAGCCGCACCCACTTGGGATTCGTTCTGAGATTCCATCAAGGAGCAGTACTACCCTGTCAAAAGCTATGAGGACAAATACATCAAATGGACCACACTGCGGCAAGGACGAGACCAAGATGTGCCGGAGTTCACAAACATTTT